>CM031973.1:10700014-10996999 GCA_018804465.1 Populus tomentosa | reverse complement strand
AACTCGACGTTAATGCCGCGTGTAATGAGACTTATGACAGGGTTGCGGTGTGAAAAAAAAATATTACACAGCCTTCTGAAAGGTTACGATGCGAGTAAATATTATTCAGCCTTCTGAAACAGTGATTTAGCTAATTGAAGGTTAGTTGAGTGAGAGAAATTGGGAGGTAATGTCATTAGCGGATCATCCCCGCTAGTTTTTGAAACGCCATCCCCAACGCGAATCCCAAGGCACGACCTACAGGAACTGCAACTGCATTTCCAATTTGACGATACCTGCAAAAAAGTTCAGAAGCTGGTCATATAAACACCATGCTCGTTACTGCGGTCACCGCACGCCCGCACATGCATATTCATCAGAGATTGAAACAGGACAGTGTATGCACTTTATAGGAGGTAGGAAATAGCAATTTCATCACTCAAAGAACCAGTTATGGAAACAAAATTCACTAGCCAAAACTAACAGGGCTGTGCAAACATCGATTGGACCACTGTTCTAAAGCATATAAACAGGGCACAACTTTCAGCCTCGCTTTTATTCAAAACCTTTTGAGAAATCCAAAAGCAGTTGCTGCACAACATTGTCCCCGGGGAAAAACAGCACCTGCAACAGTCCGTCGTTTTGAAAACAGATTGGGTGATCAAGCAACGGGGTCAACTGGCAGGTAATTGGTCAACCCGCTTGTTTAACTAGAAATTATTTGAGTTAAGCTAGCATCTAAACTATATGTATTAGCCTATAATTATGCCAAAGTAATGATAGACTGTTGATATATTAAATTTTTAAGTCCTTAATGAATTTTAAGAAAATAATAATATAATAATAACTTCAATGGAAACATATAATAGGTATAACTAAAACCTAAGTTCACATGTATTAGGAACAACCAAAGGAATATAACTAATACACTGCTAAATTAGTCTAATGTCGAGTGACAATTATCATTCTCCACAACTCTTATCCAAAGATTTTAGACTGGTGCCGCTTGGACCAATCCAGTCAAACCAGATTGCTTTGACAAGCTTTCACTAGTTCTGATTGGGTTTCTGTTTCTTTCTTTCTGAACAGTTTCAATTTTCAAATGACCTGCTATGAGCACTAGGTCAGTTTCGAGGTGGTTCACTGGTTAAAAATGTCTTCCTTTTCGTTTCAAAAGTATGCACACAGACGCTGTCAGATGTTTTTGAGAAGGAAAAAAGTAGAAATTTTTTGAAGAAATATACTAACCTTTGTTTAACTGTCCCGCAGAATCTATAATAATCAGGAAAACCTTGCAGCCTTGCACATTCTCGTATGGTGAGAACTCGATCTTGCTCCGATGCATCACCGCCTACAAATGCATGAAGAGTTATTAAAGTAAAAAAATATATGATTATAAGCTTAAACAAGAGCAAGGAGGGACCTGGCTGTGAAGATCCGGAAAAGTAACAACAGTCGACACTGTTTCATCCCACCATAATCTCGCATATGGCCTAAACAGATACTCAGATCTTTAAATGTTTGAAAAAAAAATCTATAAGAGAGGAAACGGGAGAAAAACTGTAACCTTCTGGACTTTCCTCCTTCGAAATTTAAGGCAAAATCAGGTACCTACAAGCAAATAAAACACAACTTAAATGAGTGCCAGTGCCCACTAAGCATGACATCAAAGTCCTAATTTACAACGGCCATAATGCAGTCCCTTTCAACCAGTCAACAAATTTCAATACCTTCTGGTTTGTTCCTGTCCATTACAACAAACTCGTTTTGTTTAACCACCTCCCAATAGCTTTATGAAATATTTTAGTGCTTCAATCCCATTTACCTTATCTGTACTTTCCCCTTTGTTCCAAATCAGTTTTTGTATGCTAAAGTATATTCAGAAATAAACATGGGATTGATATGTTTTTTTCTATTATTTCTTGCCCGCCAACAGTAAGCAGGTATTTACTAAGTGCAGTTTGGAAATTTAGCTGAAAAGAGATCAAAATATGACTGTTGATTTCCCTCCCAAATGGTTATTAACAGTAACGATCAAGTGGTTAGTCTTTAAATGTGAGCAATAGTTCTGGTTGAGGGAAAATATTTGTTTAATTTGGCAGGGACAAGGACATGATCTTGAACCCACTTGTAGCCATTAAAGTGTGTTTGGAGCTGGCTGCACAGAAAAGATTGAGCAAGTATCAATGCTTTCTCTTCCATTGTTGAGGCCAGCTGCCAAATTGACTGCAAATTCCCTTCATTTTGTTTTTTAGAAGTATTCACATATATATCTTGGAGCACAATGTATCTACAGAAGTATTTAACCATCTCTAGATAACTTTTCTTATAACAGAATAAGTAAGAGTTTAGGAGACAATAATTGTAAAACTAGAGATCATTTCATTGCATAATTCGAAATGCAGGAAAGCATGCCCACAAGTGACATATATTTAAAATCACATATATTCCCTATCCGCAATTTATTTCACATTCATTAACTGAAAAAAAAGAGTCGATCTGACAAAGGAAAATGCAATAAAGCACTAACCAGGGGCTTTCCAGATGGCAACAGCATTTGCTCTTTCTTTGGAGCCCGCCGGCAACATTGTCAGCTCCTACAACCACACCAGGTAGGTCCCTGAAATTTGCTCCCTAAAAGAATTTCTACATGAGAAAGAAAATCAAGGAATGAATCTCAGCATACCAATCCACAGAATCCATATTTATCCAACCTTTTTTTTAGGAATTTGGCAAACTCGAGCAAAATCTTCTTCAGTTAATGAATAAGGACGATGGTCATATAGCAAATTGATCATTCTTGTTCCACTGAGCTCAGAACCAGTCATCTCTACAGAGCCAGAAGAGAGAGAGATTAAAAAACAATTATGTAGTCAGCAAATAGCTCCGTGAACTCTCCCAAAGTTTTATCTTATTTTTAAAATATACAAATGCATGTTTCACCAAATGTAAGGTCCAAAAGCTGACAGCCTTAAATAGGAGAACGATTTTCATTCCTCCATCTGGTTGACACTCCAGTTTGGAAAGAACTCATAAAATTGTGATAAAATTATATGTGCAATATGGTAGTTACTTGCATGAATACCATTGGGGGAAACACAGTTTGAATATCTTATCATTATTAACCGACAGCAAAACCTGCCATGAATCTTTATCTTTTTGCTCTGATGATGGATAAAAAAATTAAGCATATTCCAGATGACACACTTTGACTTGAACTTTTTGTGGCAACAACTCTAGTAGATTAAAAAAGAGCTTGAGTTAATTGAAAGTTGAATAGTGGGAAAGCAACCTAGAGTCCAAACTCAAAAGGGTTCAAATTAAGCAGAAACAAGTTTAATAAATGTATTGTAACTTTAGCAGCATATAGGAAAAGAAGGAGAATATGTTAACTTAGATGCATGCAAGGAATTGATACTATAACTATTATGCAATGCAACAATTTAAACAAAAAGGAGAGAGTATCATATCTGTCTATAGCAATAGTAGATCTAAATGCAAAGAGAAGATGTACAGATCTATGGTTGAGCCACCTAAGAGTCCATTTTTCAGGTGCTCATGCAGTGTGGAAATAGAAACAAACTCGCCATATAATTAAATTTTACAAAAAAATGGTTCATAAACTATTTTTGATTGAGCTCCAACTCATCAACTTATCACAAGAATTTGTCACTACTTTATTGCCAGTATTTGTCATTATCTCTCACAATTTAGGAGACTATAGGGTTGAGATTAAACAGTCACGTTAAGACAATGAAAGCCATAAGCTTGTTTGTAAAAAGCAACAAAGGAGTCAAAGACAACTGCCAAACTCAAATACAGGTCTCAAAAAATTCAAATTTGGCCCCCATGAAACATTGTTAGGATAAGGTTCCCTACAATTTGAATAGATCTATACTGTTAAATTCTGAATCTTGACATGTATTTTGCATTTCTTTCATTTAGCATATAGAACTTTTGGCATGAAAGGTAAAGAGAACCAAGATGGTCAAGTTTTTCTGTTTTGCCACATTATTTTATTGGTTTATTGCCAAAGTTTTATAACTTCTCTAATGTGAAAAAGTTCTAAAAGTTTAATTTATTTAATAACCCAAAAAATGGAGATGAAAAGTTTAATTTATTTCATAGCTGCCTCATTTAATTTCTTTTTTATTTTTTTCAGAATTATTATGTTGTTGGTAATGTTAAACATTTAGTACACACACTCATAATGAACGAGAACTCACAGGGACAAGATGTGGAATAAAAGAACAAACAGTAAATCAAGGGGAAGTAAGAAAGAAGAGAATGGTCAAAAGAAACCATAAACATATTCAGTCGTTTGCTTTCTCATAGACCATTACTATCTCTGCAGCTTTGGAGCAAATTATCCCAAGGAATATAAGCAATGAGTTTGCAAATGCTTCTTTGAAATTGGCAGATGCTTGTTAGCTATAGAGTCAAAGCAAGACGGTTGAACTCCAGATGCACAACTAGATTACTATGTGATCCTAAGAACCCACTGAGTTGGAAGTTTTCACCATTTGACCAATTATGCTTCTTAATAGAAATTGTCGGACATAATCATCATGTTCAATAAGCATAACTGAGATGGAAACTAGAAGAGAACAAAGACAAGGAGGAGTTGGATTACCATGAGAACCAATTGAAGATAAAAGAGGACCATATGAGATGGTTTAGCCTATATCCAGCTTGAATGTAGAGAGGCACTGGTGTGGCCTTAAACAGCCAAAAATAAAAGATTTCCCATGGATGGAAGAAATTGTATAAATAGGAACTTCAGCTTATTAAACTACCACTTAGTTAATTGAGTTGAGATGGATCCCTATATTACTGATACAAAACTATATAATTTACAGATCACTCTACTCGAGATAAGATAAGCTCAAAATCTAATTATGCAAGTAGCTTGTCATAGTACTCCTAAAATTTCAATTATTTCTTCACCCAAATTTAGACAGTTGCATTTTAACAGTACAACCGCATCCACATTTACATTTACAAAAGATAAAATTGCGATGCCTCTGGCATAGCAATTGAGACTATTAATATTACCAAATTTTGCAATTTAGGAGTAATCACATTACCATTTCTTGTTGACCTTATGAATTGTTGAAAGTCAGTTTCTGGAGGCTTGTTGTATGCCATTTTCTCACGGGTTTCATGGCTTGTGACCTTTAACATCAAGTAAGATGAGAGTAAAATAGAATTACTAAAGTTGTCCATCAATAAATGGAAATACAGCATACAGTGAACCTACATCTGGAAGATCTGAAATGGCATCACGAAGAACTGTGGCTTTTTCTAGATCATCACGAGGTTGATCTTCATCATAGGCAACAGTGTTCCGCTGCAATAACCAATCAAATCATCAACTAACTATAGGCTGCAGATAAATGTGATTTCAGACCTTTGTGAAAGAAAACTGATACCTCAAACTCAGGTGGAGGCCAATATCTGACAATGACTTCATGAGAAGGAAGTGGAAATTGAGGCAGTTTCTGCAGGGGAAAAGAAAGCAATAAAACAATTACATGGTCATTTAACATCACAAAGAGATAAGATATTCAAACTGTCATATATGCCTGATGAATGTTACGTCTTTTAGCAATTGAAATTTCATGTTGTCTTGGTCACTGAAGATTACTTACAGCACATAAGAATGGTTGTTCATTTTTTTTATTTTAAATGGTCTTCTTATAGACTTATTCTAAATACAAGTTCTGGGGAAATGAATGGGTCAAGCTCCCTATAAAATATCATTATGATGATTGACACCATGAATTATGAAACTTGCCTCTTTGGGATGAGCTCCCCACAAGAAAACACGCAGCCGAAATTGTGGAAGACCATAACAACCAGCTGCAACGGTGCCAAGCCTTGCTTGGTATTTCATATGCACCAATCGGCTTAAAGCATATCTAGCAAACGAAGCCTTGTCAAATCTAAGGATGTCAACTACATTTTCCATCAGCACATATTTAGGTTTTAAGAACTGCACTATGTCCATGAAGACTACAATCTGAATATTTCTTTCATCAGCAAGTGGAGAATCAACATTTCTATAGCGATTATAGCCACTAATCCCTTGGCATGGAGGACCTCCACAAATCACATCAGCATCACCCTGGTACATATTGATTCATTAGGAAAATGCTGGTATAAGAGTTTAGACAGCGTCCCAACCTGTGGCAACAGTGAAAGAGAACTCACAGGAAGTGGCAAGATCTTGGATTTGAACCCCTCTCTTACGAAATCCCGTATAGAATCTTCACAGTTACTGAAAATTTTCAAATCAATAGGTAATATTGGACAGAGTCAAGCAGAAATATTGCATTCTAAAAAGTATACCTTAAGCCTTCAATTGGTTCCCATGAATCTTCACTGGTACTATAACCCTTCCAGTGCACCTAACGAAATAGCTATGAGTAGAAAATCATCTTCACCAAACTACAATATCAAACAAAAAATGAATATGAATTATGACCCATGATGTTTAAGAGAAAACAAAGTTTCATTTATTTAAACGTGCAATTTCACGCCTTTTTTACCATTTATTTTAAACATGTTCTAATACTTGACCTCTAAAATTATTTAGGGAACATGCTTGTAGACTTAAGCAGAAAGTAGTCAAAACCCAAGTAAACTTCACAAATAAAAAATTGAGAGGAAGAAGGATTGGTACTTAAACACTAATTTTATTTATTAATGCTTTTATATCAATGCAAAGTCCAAAATTCTTCCACTACAATATGTTCTATTCTTTTGCAAACTTATCAGTTTATATTTTTAACGCTAAAAATGATATCAAGATCATCAGCTTGACTCTCAAAAGCACAAGACATGGACTTCCCTTAATAACAACCATTTGGAATCGTTTATTTATTTAATGTGAATTGATCCTGAAACGCAGTTATAAAAATTAACATCCCATTAATTATAAGTTTGGGGTATGAAAGATGATGTCTTATGCAGTGAACTAACAGAAATTTTGAGAATGGCAATTGTCAAGAAGTACCTTAAATTTCAGCCCACGCCTTCCTCTCTTATCAGTCTTCCCATAACAAATGTCAACAAGCCTAGCAACTTCATATTCACCAGGAGCAGTATCATCATCATCTGAAGAATTTTTATTTTGTTTTGACATACTTGATGCCATTGACCGTGACTTATGTGTCCTTCCTAGATCATTGACCGCATATCGTTTGCATAGCTTTTTCCATTCCTTCAATAGTTCAAGAAAATCCTCGGCAGCTTCATTCCTAACCTATATTTAAGACCATATATCTCATACAATTCCAATTTTTTACAGAAGAACTAGCAGTAATCAAATGGTAGATCAGGCACACTCACATGTGTCTCCGGATGATTTAACTTCAAGCTTTGACATGCAGACTCATCACTGTCTAGCGCCCATCTCTAAAATAAAAGGGGAACAAAACTAAAGAACAATCATGTGTGTGCTTAAACATGAAATTTCTTGACTTCAAGGAAGTAACATTACAAAATTTCAAGAAAGTACCGTCACAAGATCGACACAAGAAACTTTGGCACCAAGGCATAATCCAGTTGACATTCCACCACAGCCAGAGAAAAGATCTAGTAGTGTCAACTTTGCTTTGTAACTTCCACAAGTGGACATGTTGTCCATTGAAATATCACTGGGAGTTGCAGAACGAGAATCACAGAAAGACAGTGGTGATAACTCATGTCCCTTTAATGAACAATCTGGAGACAGAACATCAGATGTACAAGTGTCATGCCTGGTTCAAAGCTTTCATCTTTTAATAGTCAGTTTTGTATATTTTATGGAACAAAAGGAGGAATTCAAGGTTATGCAAACACATGGTAATTACCAGGCTGTTCAAGAAAACCAAAAGCAGCAGGATGCCAAAAATAAAGTAAAAGTACCACTCAATCCTGAAACTTGTGAGATTCCAAAAATGGTTTTTATTATGCTCTTTTACACACCACTTTGAGTTAAAACCAATCCAGCTTGAAAATTGAAAAAAGCCCTCCACTATATTGTGCTTGAAAGAATTGGAGAGAGATTGATGACCACCACTTAAAGTCAATGTTCCAAAATGGAGAAGCATCACGGCATAAACAAAAGAAAGGACCACCTACTGAAACAGAACTATAAAGATTTGTTTGAAAAGAAATTGGAACAAATACAAGATGAATGTTTCCTACTTTTAGCCTGTGAAATATCAAAAAATAGATTAATAGAGTGCCCAAGAGGATTGGTTAATATATATATATATATATATATATATATATATATATTATTTTATTTTTTCTTCCTGAACAGAGCACTATAATATGAAAGTCCTAAGCCCTAGTTGCTGCACTGATTCAGATGCCTTTCTTAAAAGACAGCTGGGGCAACAAGAGCATTCCAAACTAGTTGGGGTTGGCTGTATGCATCCTTTTATGCCATTCAGCTGAGGCAGAGTGAATGAACATAAATATGTTGACACGAATGTATCCATGCTAGAACGTATAAAAGGATGCGTAAGAGAAATTCATTTAGTTGGAGAAAGAAAAGAGACACCATTAATGGATGGACTATCTTAAAGATATTGTTAGATCAGATGCTATCTAATCCTGCTGTTTTTGAAAAGTGTGTTGTCTTCCCTACAAACACCACCAGCCAGCATTTATAGCATTTATATCTGATCATTAAAGAGTCAAAAACAAACAAAAATACACAATAATGGCTTATATTTATAGCATTCAGACACTGCAATGAAACTGTCACCAACCAGCTCAAATTGTCTTACATACAAGTGTTATCTTCCCTTTTAGAATCTGTTTTTTTGTTTCTCCGAGGTGGATAGATGGTGACAGTACTTCAAATAGTATATCATACTGATCAAGGATACTATTTTAGCTTCAACCTACGCAACTTTTTATCTAGGAAGAAAAGATTGGCAACAGATAAGCACCAGTAACCCACAATAACTAATTGCATACTGGAATAAACACTCTTATCACAATACACTATCTTCCAGCTGATGCAAGTATTGGAGGAAAGAATAAAAGATCCAAAGGAATTATTTTCCACCATGTTGTACTCGACACGCAAGACTCAGATTTGTGATACAGAATTGGTGGCATTAAGGGAGGTGATTTAATCAATTAATGCGTCAATATGTAATTTTATGTTTTTTGAATTAGAATAAAGCGAAGATATTGTTGAATTTGTCTCTTATTAGCTGTTCTTCTCAGAATCCTAAGGTTCTTTCTTTCCCTCTCATTACCTACAAACCTAACAGTTGGGATCAAAATTTACTAGGCATGAAACATGTGAAATTTGATGTTTGGGGCTTGTCAAGCACATTGGCTCCTGACCAATAATATCTCATGCCTTCCATTGAATGATGAAACTGTTCCTTCCCTTCCTCCATTTCACATGCAATTGCAGCAAGACTCAAACAGCAACTCAGTACCAGGAGTAGACTTTAAATTCTTACCAGTCAGCAAAGTTCGAAATGTTGAATAATCCACACAGTATTCCATGTCAAAGTAGAAGTCAGACGCTGGTGTTGAATGAAATTTTAAATCTAGCTGAAACAAGTTGCAATTTTTTAAATTAGCATGCAAAATAAATTAATTAGGGCAAAAAAGGAAGAGATGCCATCAAAGCCTACAAAAACTTCAAAAGGCAGCCTTCCCTAAGATTATTGAAGTTGATAAAAATCTAGAAGTAAGACTGAACCTTACCCTAGGTGATATCTGTACAACAGTGACTTTAGAAATAATGCAATCTATTGGATTATCATTCATAACTGTGGAATAAAATAACCGCTTATTGTCATGAAAATCAGCTGCTTCTTTCATCACCTGAGGAGATGTAAGAGTGAAGAATTCAATACAAAATAAATAAATGATTCTATCCAATAAAATTTATGTACTCACTGTTTCCTCAGCTCTGTAAAACCATTGGACCCTAAAATAATCTTCCCTGTCTGTTGTCTTGAAAAACTCTAAGATGCTACCAATATGATGTTTTGCTCCTTCGCCCTACAAATTGCTCCAATAGATAGATTAATGGTTCTGAAAAAACTCAAAACCTTTTTTCCCTAATAGTTTAGTAAGAGAAGTGTAGGCAATGCAATACTCCATTCTTGTGCCTAAGCTCTACTACGAAATAGGCTAATCCAAATTGTGCTAGCAACCATCCTGAAAAATCAATTTCAGAGGGGCAAGTGCAAAATAAAGAAATGCTGCATGATTAGGTAACAAAAAAATAAAATATATAGAACTTATTATTTAAAAATTTAGAGTATTAACATTTAGTCTGAATATCATCCCACATCTGAGTGTTTTCTTGCAAGCAGAATTGTAAGAGAGACAAACAATATACACATACCAAGCAAATGCTTGGTCAATTAAATGAGGCTGACAGGCTGAAATAAGCATTGGAGCAAAATAACAGCTATTATGTAATGGAATTTTGAGTTCATATTATGTGACACCATATTGTTAACAAGAAGCTTGTACATAACATACATAGAATAACAGCTTCTACCAAGGGTATGCAACTTGTGACCTCAAAAATATAGCCTAATCATAGGGTAGCAAAAGTATGAGTAGCATCAAAATAATGATGATTTAATCTGATAAGAACATGAAATGGTAATGTTGCACATAAGAAAAGAAATATCCATCTTCAGTAAATTCTCATAAAAAATAGGTGCATTTACCTTTACATAGACACAATCTCCAAGATTAATGATGCGACCTTCAATATCAGCCTGAGTGTAATGGCATTCAACATTCCAAACAACCTTATCTTCATCATCATCACTGAACAAACAAGCATAAACAAAAATTGACAAGCAAAAAACCATAAGAAGCTACAACATCATTGATATAGGATACATAAAACAACAAATACCAGACAGATAGAATAGTTCATAACTGATTGCTTACTCTAAAGCGAGTCTTAGATGCTTGGTTCTCTTACTCTGCAAACTCAAAGATGCCCGCCATGAATATTGGAATAATCAAAATCTAAGGCAAATAGAATTAAAACAAGTAGCGTATGATTTACAGATAATTTCATGCACTAAAAGTTATGGAGCATGTCAGGTCACCACTTACTAGGAAGGATAAGATATCACTTGTTTGATCTGAAATCTTAATTAGCCAATACTACTAACTTGTTACAGGTGCAAAGGCCACGCAGCAAATCATTTTGTTAAGTTTGTTTTTTCAGTTTTAGCAGCAATGCAGCTCCAGGAAACTAATTTTTTAAACTAATCTTTTTTCAATCTCTGGGATTAGAGGTTTGTATCTTAAGATCCTAGAGGAGGTTTTTCTGACACAAAACTGTTGGTTAACAGACTGGGGCGACATTCTTAGGCATGCTGTTTATGTGATGATCTGGTCTGTTTGGTTGGAGGACACTTCTGGAATCTTCAACACTAGCAACCACTCTTATATATTATTTGGATGGTATAGTGTACTTCACTTCTTATATACATACTATTTTGCAGGTCTATTTCAGGGGTTTTCCATGGTCAAGATGCAAGTTATAAGAGGGGTTACCTTATCATCTAAGGCAGCATGTTCTAGTTCTTAATTAAATTATGTCAGAAAAAGAAAAGAAAAACATCAAATTGACAATTATCTTTTGATATATATGTAAGATTGATGTCAGGCACAGGCCCTGCAGCATTTGAACCTATATAACCTGTTAAGACCCATGATTGCTGTGACAACCACATAAAAGAAAATCTGCAACCAGAAGTTACCTTGAAAATCAGTAATAGTTCGTGTTCTAGTGCAACAAACTCATTTACAGTTAATCAGGCATAATTGATATACATCTACCAGCAGGAGGAAGTACAGAATTCTGATGACCTGATGACCATCTAAAACGTTTGAATAAATAAAATAACAAAACACCAGATTATATTAAGAATCGCAACAAGATCTTATATGGTTGCCAAATTTTCACGTGGCAACAATAAATTCACATACAAAAGTCAGATGAACCCAGCACAAATATAACTATTATCACCCAGCAAGACTGTTAGAGCCCCCAAAATTACCTAATACTGAAACAAAAGTGCAATAAAAAAGAGTGCCAAATATGTACTGAAAATCAAGTAAAAGATAAAAATAAATATATAATAAAACAAGAATTTATTAGTCACCTTCATTTCATATCGCCAATGCCACCTTTCTTGAGCTTCGTCATGGGGGACAGGATCTCCAATCAGGGAACAATTACTTCTGTGTTCCTTCTGCTTCTTCCCTGAAGAAGCCTTCTCCAAAGACAGTTCTTTTCCAGAATTCTTCTTTGGAGATTGCTTCTTGCCTGACTTGTTTTCCCCATTTTCAGTCACAACAATAGAGTTTGTCCGGGGAGACCGTCTCAAGAGCTTTTCATCTGACATTCCTGAAACAGAATTTTCTTCACGAATTTTAACCCTCTTAGAAGGGCATGCATCCTTCGAATAAAAAATCCCACTGGAACAAGATATCACTTCAAAATTCCCATCCCCATCCAATGCCGAGGACCATTTACAAGATTTTATGGGAGACTCGTTAATAACGGCATTTTCATTTGCAAAATCAAAACATGGAGACATCCTCAACGGCTCCTCCTCAAACACACTTGAGCCATCATCACATTTTACCATCCCAGTTTGACTCTCGTTATCTCCATGCCATGGAAGCAATAGCGGTTTGGCTTCAAACTCTCCCGAATCCCCTACTTCAGAGTCAGAAATTGTCAACAAAACAGACTGACAACCACGCTTTTCACAGCATCCCAGTTTACCATTTGCTGAACTGCATGCTACAGGTGACCCCTTTGATAAGTCCTTACTCGAGCATTCTACTTTCAAACAATTTCTTTCATTCTCTTCGCTAAAACACAAGCATGCATGAGCTAATTACTAACTAGCAGCTATAAAATTAAAATTTTAAAAAAAAAAACCAATAAAAAGTCGACAAATAAATTTACTGTGTGGTAAAATTATTACTTTACTATGAAGCGCGAGCATGTTTCACTCTGCAGAAAATCAAGAACCCATTGTTAACATTGAAGCAAACACAAGTACGCAATCCATAACAAAAGAAAAAAAAAATAACAGACTAAAGAGCGTGCAGAAGAGAAACGACACCTGAACTAAGGCAAACTGTACGTCCAATCGGCCGTTTTGATTTCTCGGTGACCTTGACATCTCGTCAGACACTCTCTTTCTCTTCAAGAAAGTCCTCACTTTACTGACCGCAACCTCCGCGTACCCATTTGCCAGCCTCGGGGACCTCCTCAAGCGCGCTGTATCCGCCAAAACAACTGAAGCGTTTCGTTCACTAACAACAATCTCCATGTCCGCGCTTGACAGCCTCGGCGACCTCCTCGAAGCTGAAGAATCCAACAAAACTGTTCGGTTGGCGGCAACATTTTGCTTGCGCGAATTCCTCACCCTTGAGGACCTCGACGGGATTTTGCGGTCAACAGTAACGTTTCGAGCAGAGCATTTCGTTTTAGAAACGTTTCGGCTGTGCTTTTTCCTCGAAACGCTTTGGGGAGAAGCAGGTGTGGGTTCAAGCCTCGGAGATCGTCTGAGGGAAATGTGAGTTGTTTTGGGTTTGTTAGATTTGGGGGTTTTTGAAGGTACATTGTTGTTTGGTGGAGCTAATCTTGGAGATCTTCTTAAGGTAGAAGTGGATTCGTACAAAGGTGTTAATTTTGGTCTTGAATCCGTTGGTGATGATGACGATTTCATTGCATGAGATAAGATTTGAGAGGGGAGTTCGGGATTATTTTTTTTAAAGGGCGTGTGGAGTGTGGATAGGTAGCAGAGTGTTCGAATCTACGATTAACTAGAAATAGAGAGTTCTGAAAACAAGAGAGTTAATCTCTGACAGGCACAGTCGTGGACGGAGCTCTAAAGGGATGGACCGAGCGATTCCCGACAAGACTCCCGGATTTTGAAAAGCAAGTCTCCGCACTGAAGGGGATGGGAATTGATAATTTCACCGCAACCGGATAGAATGATAATTTCACCGCAACCGGGATTTTAAAACAATAAGCAAGAAAACTGTTTTCTTTTATTTTATAAAGAAAACACTTTTTAAAATTTAAAAATAAAAAAAATAATGATTAAATATTTATTTTATTATTATATATTTTATTTGAGATAATTTATAAAATTATATTTTTTAATTTTTATTATTTTAATATGTGAAATATTTTATTTATTTATTTTATTTAAAATAATTTATAAAACTAAAAAAAAAATATTATTTTTTTTTTTATATGATAGATTTGGTTCTCATTCTTTTAGTTGCTGTTTATTTTATTTAAAATAATTTATAAAATTATAATTTTTTAATTTCATCATTCTTTAACTTTTTATTTATTAAATTTGATTTTTATTTTTTTAATAAATTTAAAAAAAAATAAAATATTAATAAGTTATTTTTTAACTTATTTTTTATAATATAATCAAATTTATTTTTAATATATTTTTCACGACACACACAAATATCAAAAAATTATCAACTTTAAAGGAACCAATTTTCCATGAAAACTATTTTTTGACAAACAAGTAAAACATAAGCGTGATAGCTTTTATAATTACAATCTGAACAGGCTGGTTTTAAAAAAAATTATAAATTATAGCCTTTTGTAATCAATGTTTCAAGAAAAGGCTTCAAGTAGAATCTATGCATAAATATAATATGGTGTGTGTTAATTAACTAATACTTTCAAAACTTTGTTTGGAGTAAATTACAATTCTAATCACACCACGACTAAATGAACTGTTGAAGGAATGGGTTAAAATTGTGATGAATAGTTTAGGTTTAAATAAAACTTTAAAAAACAAAATTGTGTATGGATATTGTTATTTTCAATCCGGATGCAATCTAAATTTTAATAATATTTTTAAAATTATAAAAAGCAAATTACACTTATATCATAGCTATATTATATATAATTATAAATACAAAAATATAGTGTGTGTTAATTAACTAAATATTTTTAAAAATGTGACTGGAGTAAAATACAATTTCAATTACACTACCAAATCTGTTGAAGAAATGGGTTAGAAATTTTATGAATAGTTTAGTTTCAAATAAATCTTGAAAAAATGAAGTTGTGTATGGATATTGTTATTCTCAATCCATAACCAATCTAAAATTTAATAATATATTTAAAATTATAAAAAACAATTACACTTATACCGTAGCTATATTAGATATAATTATAAATACTATATAATTATAAATATAAAAATATGGTGTGTGTTAATTAACTAAGTATTTTTAAAACTATAATTGGAATAAAATACAATTTCAATTACATTACCAAATGAACTGCTAAAGGAATGAGTTAGAAATTTTATGAATAGTTTAGGTTTAAATAAAACTTGAAAAAATAAAGTTGTGTATGGATATTGTTATTCTCAATCTAGACCCAATCTAAAATTTAATAATATCTTTAAAATTATATAAAAAAAATTACACTTATACCATATCTATATTGTATATAATTATAAATACAAAACGATACGGGTTGTAAAAGTAAAATTCACTATTCAAAACATTATGGATTTTACCATTTATTTCTACAATGCCTATATTGGTTATTGAACTTTATTTATTTGTAATTTCATTTTTTAGAGCTATATTAACATGTTTTTACGTGTTGAGATTTATTTCACTTGTATGCTCTAACATATAAAAAAAATATAGATCAAGTATTTCATGATAAATTAAAGAAAAATGTTATGAAATAGAATTATAGGTTATAGCTAAAAACATTAAGAGAAGGACCAAATTTAACAAAAAAATAAAATAGTTCCTTTTTTATTATTTCAAAGTAAAAAACTTTAATTTGGTTTTTAAAGTTTCAATTTATATATTTATTTGGTCCATGATGTTTTAAATTTTTATATTTTCATTTTAAACTTTTATTATTTCATGTTCCAATCTCTAGATGTTGAGACGAGAGAGAAAATTGTTAGAAAAGATTAAAGAGAGAGAAAGTGCTTGAATGGTGACATTTTACCTTACAGTAGAATTGTTATTAGTTTCAATGTGTTTTTTTTTTTTGAGAGAAAATTTAATGAAAATGATGTTTCCTATAATGATGATCGAAAAGGTAGATAAGGTTCATGAACTTTTTTTTTTTATTTTTTTTTTTGTAGTGGTTAAATGGGGATTTAGGGTTGAGAATTGGACTATCAAGGTTTCTATGATGTTTTTATGTGAAATCAAGTTGAAAATAGGTTTTTATAATTGAAAGCACGGTATATGTTACATACCGTTTGGCTGTGCGTTTCAACTTATGTTTTGGTAAATTTTGAATTTTTTTTGCTAAAATTAAGTGCAATTTGTACCTTTTGAATCATTTTGATGTACTAATGTCAAAAATAATTTTTTAAAAAATAAAAAAACATCATTGGCATGTATTTCGACACAAAAAGCTATTTGAAAAGCAACCGCTACCACACTACCAAACACACTGCCCGATCAATGAGCTGAGAAGATCTATCATTAATCCAAATATAAATTGTTGAAAAATAATAAATAGAACACTCAGATATTTAAGATATTTATTAAACTACAAGCTACATTATTATAATAAATGCCTGGTGTTATTAGAAGGTTACAGTGATACAAATTAAATATATGACACCAATGATTCAAAATTCTCTAGTTGATATAATTCAAAATCCATAAGAACCATAATGAAATTAGATTTTATAATTCTTGATGAAGCTATATAAAAAAGTAGAATAGCTTTGAAATTTCTCAGAGGATACTCAAATAGTTAAAAAAGTAGCAAAAATACCTAGTGAAAGAACACTGAACTATGAGCGCGTGGTCAATGCTTTTTCTACAATAAAACCATAATCTCATTTAGTTGTTTTTGGTTAATGGGTTTGATTTGCCAAAACTATGTTTTGCTATATTTTTTCCGACATGAACTTGGAGTATAATTCAAAACGATGAGAGTTTGTAGCTCATTGCAAGCGGAAAATGTGAGACATGCAAGAAAAAATCGTGAAAAAACTGGAGCGGGTGCCAACTACGTCCCAAGAAATTGCAATTTCTTTCTTCCTTTTCAAAGAATTTCATTTAAAGGTCAAAATCAGAAACATGAAAACCATGGGCTTTGATCCCAGGAACGAAGGAGCCCAGACACAGTCCAGGAGGAAGTGGAGCATGGCTGCAGAAATGTTCATTAGACACAGCACCATGTGTGCATGATAAATGGTTCATCTTCCTTCAATTTCTCTCATTCCAGAATATTAATGGATCTGGTTCTCATGCCTTTCAACCAGCGTTCAAAGAACCAAGGGACTTTAAAAAACGAAAAAAACAGAGAGACTAGTAGTAACTGGTATCGCATTTACACAAGGGGTTTTTATCTCGTTCACGTTTTTTAAAAAATAATTCAAAGAAAACTAATGCATCCGTAAGCGAAATATTCAAGTTATTCAGAACACTGTTTAAATTTATTAATCGACAAGTGATACTGTCTTCCATAAGGGTAACTAAATCACTCTCCAGAATACAAGAAAATAAGATGTTCTAGATTTTTTTTTAATGTTTCACAACCTTTCAAAACTAAAAACTAGCCATGGCAAGCAGCAATTTCCTTCCATGCTACGTAAACTGACAAATCGTTGAAATAAAACAATGGACCAAATAACTAGCATATGCACTACCTGGACATTAGTTTGGATGAAACCAAAAAAATAAAACATCGAGCTATTATTGGCTGATACTGTTCGACTAGCAATTCAAATTGGAAATATTGTAGCAGTATCCTTGTTTGTTAGCCAAATGCTCAAAACAAGTTCCAACTGTTGCTACAAAAACTGTGCTCCAGGCCATGGACATTTTCATCTTCTGTCCAAGTAACTGGCAGCACCTGAAGTTTTAAGTTAACCACAGAAATTAAGCTTCTTCATAACTTTGGCATAGGCTGCAGGTACAGTAGATGGTTGTCTCAGTCTACGTTTTGATTTCTTTGACTGCATTAAACATAAAATTTCTGTCAATCACAAATGAAATCAGCTAATGCCAAATCACACCCCGCTAATAAAAGAAAAACAAACTGTAAGATCTGAACAAGAGGATTTTCTGCTGGTAACTACAACTTTTGGAACTTGGGAGGAGAGCAGTGGGTGGCGGGGGCACCTAGAAATAAGTAAACAGTTGAAGATATAATCATCTTATTTCTGATTGAGTGAAGTTCAAACCAAAATGAATGCTCATCAACCCCACTTCTCCATTGAGAAAAGAATCCTCAAAATGCCACCTTTCATTGAGTATCATTCCTTAAACTGGGTTAACACAAGAGTACTAGGCAAAAAAACTCAAACATAAATGCAACAGAAGGGTACTATCATTCCTTAAATTGGATACAGTAAACAGAAGTTAATAAGACATTTGTGCTCGCCATCAATAAAACTCTTCAACATCTAAATGCAAGCGAAAAGGAAATAGAGCTGAGCACATCAGGACCAAAAGAGATCATATATGCAAATAGCCTAGGATTGGAAAATGACACAAAAAAGATGTTCAATTAAAAACAAGTGCTGAACTAGCATTCTTTATGATGGCAAGATAGAGAAACCAGAGCAACATTGCAAACTTACAGATGAACATCACATATAAATGAAACTGGGCCACCTGAAAATGTATTTTGAGTACTAAAGGAGGCTCCTCCTTATCTCCAAACTTAGAAAGCTAAATAACATGTCCAGTGTAAACTTGATTCATAAACGGATTGTAGTCAAGCATCACTACAACTTTGCAACAAGCATGACTTGCGAAATGCTAAGTAGAATTAGCATGCACTTTATATAATCAAGAAACCAGCTATATAGTTATCAACTTATGGAAAACATGTAGCTAAAGACCATCTAGTTTCAATATCATGAAAAGGAAAGGAAAATGCAGCATGAAATTACTGAAAGACATACCTTCGAGTGCGCATTGTGATTCTTGCCCTCCCTCCAGCGACGAATAGTCCCATCATTCATTGTCCTGAATCTTTCCTTATAGGACCTGATAAGGACAAACTTAAACCAGTTATTCACAGAAATTTAAATAGCACTTTCATAGAAAGAAAAGAAACCGAGTAAAACAGCTTAAACTCACGAGTAAGCCTTCATCTTAATCTTTTTTACTTTGGAGGTGCGTGGAGTCATTGGCTTCCTCCTCTTTTTCCGCTCCCTTGATGAAACATGACGCACTTGCACCAACTGGAACACCACAAAGAAATCTACAATTGCATTAAAAAGAAATTCAAAGTGATTTGGATTTAACATCTAATGGAAAATTCCTGGACTCGTGTTGATTGTTAGGATGGAAAAGGAAGGGATCAGAACATCTACATGCACTCCTATATAAAATAGAAAGCCGAACTCAAGATAATATAATTACGCTTACGTATAAAAAAATTTCAACTTCTCTATCCATTTTATAAGCGGTTGCTGAGAAGGTAAATGAAAAACTAGCATTTCCAATGTATTAGCTAATAGGCTAGGATGCACAGCATGGCTAGTCAAGTGTTGGAACAAATTTGACATGGGTTCTTCTAATTCTTCTTCAGAACTCAACTCCTTGCCAATAACGACTATCTCATTTTTTACTATAATTCTACAAGCAATAGTTTTATGCCAATTATTTTGCAAATTCTCCAGATTAAAGAAAATGATTGGCATTTGCTGCAAAATTATTGAATCACATATAGAATGAGGTACATTTAGTAAGACCTGAAACAACAGTTAATGCAAAGATTGAACTACAGGTGACTAAATCTGGATAAAAGGTACACATTTCTTCGCGGCACTTCCTCGGTATTCATGCATACAAAAAAGAATCAACAAGCGAATACCATGCAAAAAACAAAACAAAAGAAGCCCAAAAGCCTTACCGAGTGGGGGAGTTGAGACAGACGCGAAGAGGACAGAGCTGCCACCGAAGGAAGCTGAATTGGTAAAGAAGAAGATGTGTTCAAAAGGGACCCATTAAGATTCCATTTACGGGAAGCAGCGGCGAAATGGAGATGTCGGTGATAAGATTGTGGAGGCGGGTGGAGGAGGCGGTGTGAGGAGGAAACAGAGGCTAAAGATCGGAGCTTGGTGCATAATCTCTGCATTTCGAGAAGGAAAATGACGGGCTTTGAATTGATTAGAAGGTAAAACCGTCAGAGGATTCCATCACTGCTCTTTGGTGGGGTTTTGGTTCGGGGATTGTAGTTAGAGGCTGGGTGTTTGGAGAATGGTTTAACTGGAAGCCTTGCTCCTGGAGACATGTTTGCCTGTATCGAGTTAGGACTGTCCTTGCCTTGGACAATGCGTTGGGGGGTAGATGACTGTGTAGATTTTAAAAAAATAATTTTTGTTTTGAAATATATTAAAATAATATATATTTTTTATTTTTAAAATTTATTTTTAATATTAATACATCAAAATAATTAAAAAGCATATAAAAAATTATTTTTAAATTTTAATTTTTTTTAAAAAATTCAAAAATATAGTTAGATCGCAATGCCAAACCAGCTTTCATTAATTTATAATGGGTTAAATATGCCTATGGTTTCTTTATTATAGGAATTACGCCAATTAGGTTCTTTTATATATATATATATATATATTTTTTGATTAATGGTGTTTTTTTTATATATATTTTGTTATTTTAAGGTTGTGTTTGTTTTTGTGATTGAATGATGTTTTTGAATAATTTTGAATTTTTTAAAAAATTATATTTTTTAAGTGTTTTAAAATTATTTTGATGTGCTGATATTACAAATAAAAAATATTATTTTAATGAATTATAAGTAAAAATTACTTTACCACAATTCTGAACACGCAAAATATGTTCATTTAAGATGAGAAAAAAAAATTCTAAAGAAATAAAATTTGATTATTTGGAATTTCAATAATTAACACGAGTACAAATTATTTTAAAAAAATTTAAGATATAAACGAAATTTTAGTATATCTTTGAGATCTCTCTCTCTTCTTTTGATGTAATTGTTCATAAGTGTGATCTACTTCAATCATTGTTGGTGATTTTTTTTAGTATAATTAAATTTATCTTGTTGAGATTTTTTTAATAGTATTATTGATATTGTAATCATAGTTTTGATATGCAAGGTCTTTTTTTTTTCCCTTTCTCTTTCTCGTTTTTCATTGTAATTTATGCATCTCATTTAATATTTTTTTTTAAATGTTGCATTTTTCACATGTCAATTCAAATCATCTAATTGACATGTAATAAACTGTGCTATTCAACTAATTTTTTAAAATTATATAATTTTATTAATATTTTTTAATCAATCTTAATTTAAAACAATACATAATTTAGGTAAGGACTCTTATCTTGTCAAAGAAAAACAAAGATAAGGTATGATTTAAACAATAAAATAAAAATTAAACATCGCCCATATTTGGCCACTGATTTAGGGATTTCTTGTCATGAGTTTATGTTTAAGATTGTATTGGATTGTATTTTTTAAAATAAATTCTGATTTGAAAGTATATTATAATAAATTGTTTTCAGTTTTTTAATATTAATATATTAAAATTATTTAAAAATACTAAAAAATATATTAATATAATATTTTTTTAAAATTAAAAATAAAAAAGCAGAAAAACTCTCAATCACTATGACGTCTATGGAAAAGATGGAAATGGAAGAAAAGATTCATAGGAGGATAGTCCCGAGTCATGCCTCGTTGATGACCAGAAACAAAGTAACCCTTAAGTACCTGGCTGCTGAGAAACCGTTTGGCAAAGTGGTTATGTCCATCTTTTCTGTTATTTTATGCAATAAGCTGTTTGGTTAATAATAAATGTATATTATTATTTTTTGAATCCCACGTGCTGTTGTGTTTGAAACACAAAAAAAAGAAAAAGACAGCTAAAAGTTAAAATCTAATTCATATTACTGTTCAGTCAATAATGGACCATGCCTCCACTGTTAACTGAACAGAATTTTTTTTTCTTGAGAAAGTAGAGGCATGCAACAATAATTTTTTTTTAAATTAGTTTAAGATGAATTAAATTTACTTGTACTGTAATTTTAATTTTATTTTTGATAATATTGTACCTAATTTTATAGTTCTTGTAAGAAGAATTTTGTACGTAATAGAATTGTAAATAGTTTTTTGTTAAAGTAATTTTTTTTATATAAAATGTGATTTATTTCATGATGTAATAGTAACAGTTAAATCCACAATATTTAAATTAAAAATCATTAATATTAATATATATTTTTTAAAATTATTTTATAACTTCAATTTCAAAAGCATTCTTAACCAAACACATTAAAATTATTTTTTCTTTAATTTTAATTTCAAACACAGTTTTAATTAAATATCTATTTTTTTAAATTAACTTTAACTAAAAATAATTTTTATAAAATAATTTTTTTAAATTATAATTACAATAATTATCACATTCCGAAGCTAACTGTGACAAAGGCTAACGAAAAGGACGCAAATCATGAATCACAAAACGACACGTGCACAACCCAATTCTTCATCCCCGTAAAGCTCCTCCTCCTCCATCAATCCTCACATGCACGCGCGCTCTTCTACCAGTGCCCATCTAGCCTTTTTAAAAATACAAACACAGAAGCAATAAAAAGTTGGCCCAAGCATTGAAAAAACTTGTAGGATAGAGAGGAAAGAAAGCAGAAAGAGAAGAATAACAGCCTTTACCATTATTCTCAAGCATCCCAACAGCACATGTACAGGGATCCCAAGTTGCCTCGGCAATGGTGGCGTCTCCACTTTCCCTTCCAGCCCAAAAAAAAACACATCAGGATAAGGTTTCCGCTACATTCCACTTTCCTTTCCCAAAAACAACAAGAATAATAATAATAAAAAAATACTTTCTCAACTTTTCTAACTTAGTATAATTAGAAACTAGAAAAGCTAACTACAACAGTAAAGGTAAAGTCATATTCTTTCTTCCTGTTTCTTCTACTCCTCTCTTTCCTTCCTTCACCAACACCCTCCCTCTGTTTCTTCCCCTCCCTCTACCTTCCGTATCTGTTATTCTCTACCATGGCAACTCTTCAGGACATAGGAGTCTCAGCTTTCATAAACATTCTTGGTGCTTTTGCATTCTTGCTGGCTTTTGCTCTACTGAGAATCCAACCCATCAATGACAGAGTTTACTTTCCAAAGTGGTACATTAGTGGAGGAAGGAGCAGCCCAAGAAGGGCCGGTAACTTTGTGGGCAAATTGGTCAACCTCAATATCAAAACTTACCTGACTTTCTTGAACTGGATGCCTCAAGCCTTGAAGATGAGCGAAGCAGAGATTATCAACCATGCTGGTCTTGACTCTGCTGTTTTTTTGAGGATTTACACTCTCGGGTACTCTTTTTTTTTTTTTTCATTAAAAACTCTAAATTTTCTTTAGCTTCTTTCACGAGCCTTGTCAGTATGCCATGGCTTTGTTTTGGTCATTTTGTAGAATGCTCTCAATTTGTTTGACTATGAAAACTAGTAGGTAGAGGAAATTGAAAGTTTTGGAAGTTTATGAGTGACAATGTAAATTGTTCAAATGAATTGGTGGCAATCTGCGAATTTGGTTTCTTGGAGCTTTATTTGGATGTCTGTGCTGTGCATATGGTAATCTTGGTGTATATGTTCATCTTGCTGTTCATTTACCGTGGATTGAGTGAAGAGATGCATGCCTTTCTTTATAAGTTTATTTAGCATATCATTGACACTGACTAATGCTCTTCAATTTCTTATCTTTTCTTTTCCTTGTTTTTTTTTTTTTTGAAATCGGTTCGGAAGAACCACGGTCAAGTTCCATTTTGCTGTATTTTCTTCATAACATCAGCTAAGGCTTTGAGAGTCCAAGTTTCAATGATGGCGGATGTTTAACAACTGATATTTTCCGATTCATTTGGCAGCTTAAAGATTTTTGTTCCAATTACAATCCTCGCGCTCTTAATTCTCATTCCAGTGAATGTATCCAGTGGAACACTATTCTTTTTAAGGAAAGAATTGGTTATGAGTGACATTGACAAGCTTTCAATATCGAATGTCCGTCCTCGTTCCATAAGGTAAGTTTATGTTTCTTTTAGGTAGAGCCAAATGCACATACTTTGCATATGTATTTCTAAAGTATTATTTTGTTAACTTTTTTATCATTTCTTTCGATTGTTTCCTTACAGTTTTCTGCTTGAATTACCTTTTTGTTGATTGATATGATTTGCTAAAAATATAGTGAAACTGACACTTATTAGTGTTGCTCATCTAATTGAAGGAGGAAAAGGGAAAATCCATGATTAGGTGTGTTTCTTAGAGTCTTAATAGAGCATATTCCAATTGAATTTTAAAAAATTACATGGGCATGCTTTTTGGATATTGTTATGTCCAGTTGCGTGAAGGTATGAATTGAATGGCAGAACATTTTGGTTTTGTCTTTTCATTTATATTTTCATTTGACGTTGCAAACCTCTAATATCGGAAATATTAGTTGCAAAATTTTATAATGTTCTTACTTTTTAGCAAACTTGTTGCTATATAGTCTAATGATGGCTTCTAATTACCTCTTGCTTTATGGCGACTTTGAAAATGTACAGTTTAGTATATTCTGAAGACCATTTGCTATCAATTTCAGATTTTTTATCCACATAGCGTTGCAATATGCATTCAGTACATGGACTTGCTTCATGCTCTACAAGGAATATGATCATGTTGCATCAATGAGATTGCGTTTCCTGGCTTCACAAAGAAGGCATGCTGAACAGTTCACTGTGAGTTTGACTCAAATTTTTCTTTATTGTTTGAGCGAGAACTTTCTGCATGATATCAATCAAAAGTAAACAACCACATCATCATTTCGTTCCAATATTCCTCAAATAAATTATTCATGGTCCAACTTCATGCTTAGATTCTTCTTTTAGTGAGCTTACTGTTTGTTATTTTTTTTTAATGGTTTATTTGACATATGAATAGACATGCTCAAGAAAGAAAAGGAGAAGATGCATCTCATAAGTAAATAAGAGGACAAAAAAAGATGTGATAATCTTGTAAAATTTGAGAAAGTTTACAAAGCTTAATATATTTAGTAGGGTAATGATGGTGTTTTTCTCATGAACTCATTATCTTTTGCAGGTAGTGGTCAGGAATGTTCCGCATGTTTCTGGTCGGTTAGTGTTAGACACAGTGGAACAATTCTTTAAAAAAAACCATCCAAATACTTATCTTTGTCAGCAGGTACCATGGTTTTATTGAGATTAATCTTAACTAATTTATCTGTTCTTTTTTTCATAATTTTAATTTGGTTAAAATGAAAATGGTCTTTGTATGGATTTTATGTTTAGATGATATATGCATGATTTCAAGTTCTCTTAACTAATTTTCATACTTTTTTTTATAAGAGTAATTTGATTTAAATGAAAATAGTCTTTGAATGGATTTTATGGAAGGATGGTATATGCATGATTTATGTGCTTAAACTTTTGTTGGCCCTATAATTTATCAAAGAGAATTGGAATTTCTTTGCAGGCAGTCTACAATGCAAGCAAATTTGCAAAACTTGTGAGAAAAAGAGAGAGACTACGAAATTGGCTCGATTATAACCAGCTTAAGTTTGAAAGACATCCAGACAAAAGGCCCACTCGAAAGGTGAAGTTTGTGTATTTAGACCTGTAATCATAACTTTCTTCTATGTGCGCGCTTGAGCATGCATCATTGCATGTGTTTGCATGTGTTTGTCGGGATCATTGGGAGAACTAACAAGTCTTTCACCACCAAACTATCTTGTTTATAATCCAAGTTTTCCAAGTGATTGTAAAATTTATTTCTCCATTCATATAGATGACACACGTTAATTACATTTCCATCTATATTAACAAACCTTTTGTCTTTGTAGCATGTGAAATGAATTATAGCTCTATATGTGTGCAAAATTTAACAATATGAGACATTCCAATTGCCTTGAAAATCAACTTGCGAGATCTATAAACATTAACTCCATTGATCAAATCGGCGATAGTTAGATACAAAAAGTCATGGAATGCCGCGAACAATGGAAGCCATACACCTTTCGAATTAAACTTGCCTAATCAAAAGTCTACTGTTCATTTAAAAAAGCACGATGTTGATGATTTGACTTGTTTTTTTTTTCAGAAAGGATTTCTAGGAATCTGGGGTGAAAGAGTTGATTCTATTGAATATTACAAACAACAAATAAAGCTATTGGAGAAGAATGTAAGCCAAGAGTTTTATTTGCCTTCAACCTTTCAATATTTCATTCTGTTAAACTTAGCTGTCTTATACTGTCATAATTTTTAACTTGTTTTACATCTAGTGTTTTACCACTCAAAATTGTTGATAAAAATTGCTTAATGCATGTATTTGATGCCCATATGTTTCAGATGGCATCGGAGCGCCAAAAAATTCTTACAGACTCAAAATCTATCTTGCCAGTTTCTTTTGTTTCTTTTAATTCACGCTGGGGGGCAGCTGTTTGTGCACAAACACAACAAAGCATGAATCCAACATTATGGTTGACAAATTGGGCTCCAGATCCTCGCGATATCTATTGGCGTAATTTGGCTATACCATTTGTGTCACTGACTGTTCGAAAGCTTATAATATCTTTGTCAGTGTTTGCTTTGGTGTTTTTCTACATGATACCTATAGCTTTTGTGCAATCCCTTGCAAATTTAGAGGGTCTCGAGAAAGTTGCTCCTTTCCTTAGGCCGGTCATAGAACTGTAAGTGATGTAATTGTTTCTTCATTTTGTGAGTTGTTTTGTTTCATGTCAGATTGCATTGAAGCTTTACAGATGTAACTTTCTCTTATTTTTAACATTGTTGAATCTCTTTTAACATATTTAAAGAATTTATATTTAGTCTTCGCTCGTTGTAATTATTATTTGCTACATGATGTTTGTATCATTGTTTCATTATCTGTGCATATTTCTTTGAATTATCTATGCTTCATTAGTATTTGAACATACTGTCGACAATTTAACTTGATGATTTGGGTCTTTACATCTCTACTGTGTTATAGAGGACTGGGGATCATTAATGTGTTTTGTTATGTTTACTACTCATTTCTATATGCATGAAATTAAATGACATTTTAATAATGCATCAATTTATATGCCTTTCAAGATTTGGAGTACAAATAAGGTAGTATCTTGACATCCTCACTAAAAATCTAATTTTGCACAGGAAATTCATCAAGTCATTCCTACAGGGTTTCCTTCCTGGTCTTGCACTTAAAATCTTTTTGTACGTACTACCAGCAGTTTTGATGATAATGTCAAAAATCGAGGGATATATTGCACATTCAACTTTGGAGCGAAGAGCAGCAGCAAAGTATTATTACTTTATGTTAGTGAATGTATTCTTGGGGAGCATAATAGCTGGAACGGCATTCGAGCAGCTGGATGCTTTCCTTCACCAATCACCAACCCAGTAAATTCTATATCTCTATGATTTTAGCTTTTGTAGTTTCTATATTTGAATAATTTGTTATAGGTTGTGGATAATTTGGATGAGCTAGTAATTTTGTGATTTAAGTTTGGTTGATACTTCTCCAAAAATCACCTATGTGATCAGCACATGCATAATCTTAATAAAAACCCAACTGAATTTAATTGATAAAATTTTATATTTGGAAATGCTGACTGTGATGGGGTAAGTGCATATATAGAAATTGAGTTGTAGGTTTAACCTTCTACCTTAAACATTGACAAGTACCAGTTATGCTAAGCAAAAACACGGATCATAATATATCGACGTAATTGTATTACAACTAGTTCTGTTATGCAACATAAGAGATAACAGGCATATGGTTTTATGTCTCCTAATGTAATATTATCATATTCTTAAATTGTATCATGCAAAGCAACCATATATTTCAAAGTTTTTACTCGTTGTTCTCCAATCTTTTTCTCTGTCTGTTCCATTCATGGTTTTATAAGAAATTAATCTACTGCAGGATTCCTAGAACTATTGGGGTTTCCATACCAATGAAGGCTACCTTTTTCATTACATATATAATGGTTGATGGATGGGCTGGTATTGCTGGAGAGATTCTCAGATTGAAGCCATTGATCATATTTCATCTGAAGAACATGTTTTTGGTAAAGACTGAAAGAGACAGAGAAAAGGCCATGAATCCTGGTAGTGTAGATTTCCCAGAGACTCTCCCAAGCCTCCAACTATACTTTCTTTTGGGAATCGTATATGCTGTGGTTACTCCAATACTGCTTCCCTTTATTCTAGTATTCTTTGCTTTCGCATACTTGGTTTACCGTCATCAGGTCAGTATATTCAGGATGCTTGATTACTTATTTATTTATTTTACCTTTATAATATGTTTATTAGCATTATGTTACTTGCTGGCATCTGAAAGTAGATTAAACATTATCTTTGAATTGACCCGAACACATTTGCTTTGTGATTTTAGATTGGCCAAGGTCTGGAACCCATAACCATTTGATGCTTGTGATTGTAAATATGATGATCTAGAAAGCCAGCGATTTTGGTATTATCTAAAATCCTATGGTTGGATTTGAGTCTTAGAAATAAATAACTAGGTTAATTATGGTGTCTCAACTTGTTCCCATTGTGGTTTAAGTGGCGTGGAATGTTTCTCTATTTGCTTGGTAATTCTTTCCCCTACAAGTTTAAATAGTCATATCTGTGGATTTATGGAGTCCACACAACAACTTTTTTAGATTTACTTCAAACTTAGACTCTGGTGTTTGATATTATTCCTGTTATACTCCTAAGATGCCCTTTCATTGTTTTCTAAACATTAGTTTTACTGTTGGTTTGTATTTCTACTTAATGTTGCAGATAATCAATGTCTACAATCAACAATACGAGAGTGCTGCTGCATTTTGGCCACATGTTCACAGCCGTATAATTGCAAGTTTATTGATATCTCAACTTTTACTTTTGGGCTTGCTTAGTACAAAAAAAGCAGCCAATTCCACTCCTTTGTTGGTTATCTTGCCCATATTGACATTATCTTTCCACAAGTTCTGTAAGAGTCGCTTCGAACCTGCATTTAGGAAGTACCCTCTTGAGGTAAGTTTTGTACTTTGCAAGAAATCATTTTTTTCTTTCATTAAATTAAATGAAATCATTTTTTTTCTTTCAGATTTAAATTTATCATTTGAAAAGAGGCATGGAATTTGTTTGTTTTCAAATACTGATCCAACTGTTTCTTCTTGGCACTACTTCAGGAAGCCATGGAGAAAGACATATTAGATCGTACTACAGAATCTGATATAAACATGAAAGCCTACTTGGCTGATGCATATTTGCACCCAATTTTCCACTCATTTGAGGAAGAAGAGTTGGTAGAGGTGAAGGTTGAAAGAAACAAATCGCATACTGCAAGTGATCCAACCACCGAAATCAACCCCCCCTCTCCACCACATCAAGTCAACCATCATTTTTCCCCACCGCATTACATGTACCATCCTTCTTCCCCACCTCAGCATGTCTATGAGCCTTCCTCTCCATCCCATTATGCCTATCATTACGAAAATGATATCTATCATCCTCCCTCTCCACCTCATTATCCCTATCATTATGAAAACGAGCCTTGATATTATGTAAGTACTAATCTACAAGTTCAATTGCTAACCCTTTTTTGTTTTTATTTTTCTCTAAATCACTAATTTCCACGGTTTGATTCCGAATGTATAGCTTTTTCCCATTGTAATTATGGGTTTGTCAACGTAATCACTAGTAGCTTATGGTGTTTTCCTGAAATATGACTGGAAATTCCACAATGCTATATGTTTAACTCTTGAGAAATGGCAGTTATAATAATTGTGTAGGGAAGGCATATAAAGCTAAAGCTGTTTCTTATTTATTTATGTATTCATTTATTAGGGTTATCCTTCTGCAAAGCTGTCTGTTGTAGCACGTGTGATTGTTCTGTTGTGAAATGTTATGCGAGGCAATGGCCAAATGAGAAGGCACTCAAGGTTGAGTGAGACCTGGGGGCCAACGTTTGGTTCCTGCATCCCAAACTATCAAGCACATGCGTGCTTGCAAATAGTCAATAGTTCTTCCAATGCCTAGAATACGATATTCCCTCTTTTTCCGTGTTCAGCAAGTTTCACTTGTCTAAACACTTCAGTGTCATGATAATTCAGTGTTGCTAAAGCATATGTAGGTTAATTGATTGCACCTTTTTAAAGAAAAGATAATAAGTCCGGATGTCAGCCCCAAATTATGGTACAGATTCAGTGATTTAAATAGTATTTGATTTTGTATTTTTTTTTGTTTAGAAATGAATATACAATTTTACCAAAAAAAAAAAAAAAACAGACGCTACCTTAATGGTTTCATGATGGTTATTGCTTGGAACTTCAAATTCGTATTTTGGTGGTTCAAAATTTTCCAGTTCTTGAACATTTGTTTTCGGCATTTAATAATCTGATTGATTCGATATCCCTTCAATCCCAACATTTTCCACTCTTCTGTTTAATTTTCCACAGTATCTTTCATGCATGCCACTCTCTCATCTATCTACACACAATCATTTTCACGTCATTATAGATAAACAAAACCTTCATTGATTGACCATCTAAAACTGTCTGTCATATGAATCTCCGCGAAAGTGAAGGGTTTCATGATTGCAAACTAAATTCATGAAAATTAATACTTAAAGGATCTAATTTAATTATTCCTGGAAGCTAAAATACTTCAGTTTGGCAAAGACTATTTTCTTTTTTAATAAATTGTTTAACGTTAACATTTGGAAGATGTTCAGAGTGAGTATTATTATAAGCATGACAAACATGCCTATGGTATTCATGTAGAGCAGCATGAGTATGAGTATGCTGAGTATGGGTCGCATTACACGTCTACCAAACTCATCAGCATTTCTGTTTTACGGTTGCAGGATTGACATCAATTATAAGATATATTTGCTGCATTGTGAGTATATTTAATTTTAATATATTTATAATTTATGTTTAATTTAATTATTATTAAATGTTATATTTTGATGTAATTATAATTTATTTTTTTTATCCAGAAAAAGACCATCATTTATTATCGTATATATAGACAGATATAATTATATAAGTGAGTCCAATCATATGTGGTTCAGACTGATTTTTTGTATTTCAGTTATCTTGATCACATTAATTTTAATCATGACTTAATTTATATACTAATTGAGTGATGGAGACATAAGATATACCTGATTTATTTTAGACATGAAAAGATGATATTAATACTACAAGATATAACAGTTTTGTTTGGATTGTACATTAATGGATAGGCAATCACATCAATTGGTATTTATAATAGAATTATATGATTATTTAGATATTTTTTTGTTTCTGAATTAAAAGAGATACTATTCATTTAAATAAATTGATGAGATATTTTTGACAATAACAGATGACGGTGACAAGAAGATCTTGAGAAAATACAAAATCAATTATAAATTAATTGTGTTAATTATTTGTTACGATTGCGTTATTTATTATAATGATTTTAATTTGTTTGCAGGAATGCCAGTTCATATGAACTCTATCTATTTATTTCACGCTGTGAACCGTGATTCTAGAATTGTGATATCTTGAAACTCTGAACTTTTCGTATTTAATTATATTTTGGGTGACAAGTGACCGGTTATCCAAAACATAGTACCGTTTTTGTGTTAACACTCTGGTGACCTGTCTTGCCCCTTGTTTGATCTCCCTGACCTCTGTACTTGTAAATGGCGCCAGCAAATTACTAACACCCATTTCAACAATCACTCGACAGAACCCCAGATGGAGAAACTCACTGCCACCGCCTCAAAAACAACGCTCCCGGAGTGGTATTCACCAGAAACAGGAATTTATAGCAGCAAACACCCTCCTATACCCTTACCTGCAGACCCATTTCTTGATGTTGTTTCTTTCATTTTTTCACACCATAACCACAATGGCCTTACAGCTCTTATTGATTCCTCTACTGGGTTTTCAATCTCTTACTCAAAGATTCTACCTTTGGTGAAATCCGTTGCCTCTGGTCTTAGTAACATGGGCATTAAACAAGGTGATGTTGTTTTGCTTTTGTTGCCGAATTCCATTCACTTTCCCATTGTTTTCCTCGGTGTGCTGTATCTTGGTGGCATTGTCAGTACCATGCATCCACTTAGTAGTGAACTAGAAGTCAAACAGAGAATTGATGATTGTAATGCTTGTATTGCTTTTGTTGAACTAGAAAAGGTTGGTAAATTTCAGCCACTGGGGATTCCTGTGATTGGTGTACCAGAAAATGTAAATTTAGATGAGAAAAGTAATGACTTTGAAGCTTTCTATATGCTAGTTTATAGTAAGGGTGATGTGGGTGTAAAGCCAGTGATTAGGCAGCAAGATACAGCAGCAATAATGTATTCTTCAGGTACTGCTGCTGCTAGTAAAGGGGTTGTTCTAACACATAGGAATTTTATATCCATGGTTGAGCTTTTTGTTAAATTTGAGGCTTCACAGTACGAGTATTCGAGTACGGATAATGTGTATTTAGCTGTTTTGCCAATGTTTCATATATATGGGCTGTCGCTTTTTGTTGTGGGATTACTGTCATTGGGGTCTAGCATTGTTGTAATGAGGAAATTTGATGACAGTGAGATGGTGAAGGTGATTGATAGGTACGGAGTAACTCATTTTCCAGTTGTTCCGCCAATACTGACTGCGTTGACAAGGACTGCAAAAGGTGTTTGTGGAAATAGCTTGAAGTGTTTGAAGCTGGTTTCATGTGGAGCGGCTCCTTTGTTTGGCAAAACCATACAGGATTTTGTGGAGGTTCTTCCGCATGTTGATTTCATTCAGGTATATGGATCCAAATTCGAAAGACTCCTTAGACTAGAAGCTTGAGTTGGTTATTCCATTGTAGTCCCCAAGTAAGTTTTTCTGTTTTTCCTTTTTCTAGGCTGCAAATTGAGTAATTGTTCTGTCTGGAACAGAAGGCTTTGTTAGCTTGCATATGAGCTGCCCTCGGAAATTTTGGAGTTTTTTTCCGTTGTTAGAAATCAAGTTCTTTATAATTTGTTGGTTGAGTTCTTCAATAATTGAGGCATTAGTATTTGTAATAAGGGTTGCATTTTGACTGGCTTTGTTTTTATAGTCATGTTAGCTTCTTTGATTTTCAGAATTTTCGAGCTATGAAATTGGTTTATTTACAGAGATATGGCCTGACTGAGTCAACGGCTGTAGGAACCCGTGGCCTCAACACTGAAAAATTCCAAAAATACTCTTCCATCGGACTTTTGGCTCCAAATATCGAAGCTAAAGTGGTGGATTGGATTACTGGAGCTTTATTGCCTCCCGGGGGAAGTGGTGAGCTGTGGATTCGGGGACCTGGAGTTATGAAAGGTGATAAATTTTACACCCTTTTTAATCGCTTCAAGTACTTGCGATGCCAGAAATGCATATAATTATGTCCTGCGACTGGAAAACAAATTAAAACGCTACTCTTTATTCTCATTACCAGAACTCTGCTAGTTTGGTTTCTGTTGCTCATTTTGGTTCATTATTTTCACGTTAAACCCCAAGAAGTATCTGTCTTTATTGCTAGTGCTAGAAAATTTCAAGTTTAACTCCTCAATGGGCATTATATCGTTTTTCTACTTAGGATATTTGATGATGTCATCTATCATAGTGGGCTGGGCAAAGTAAATATTTGTATTTGTATTCATTGTTTAAAGCCAAATGTCTTACCTTTTCTGTATTTGCACCCAAGTTGTTTGCCTTTTATTTTTGCTTAGAAAGGAAAACAGCTGTAAATTTTCATTTGTGGCCTTGGCAGTCATCTTAATCAGTTCAGCAACCTCATATTTTGCCCCCCAAACCCCCCCCCCCCCCCAAAAAAAAAAAAAAGAAAGAAAAAAGAAAAAAAAGAGAAAAGGAACCTCTTGCTGTGATCACCTAGCCGTTCCTCCCCATTTTGTTGCAAAACAAAGTGTGGCGTTTCTCTTTCTATTTTTCCTGAGAATGTTCTAAGTTAATTTGGTTACATCCCTGCAAATTTTCAGAGTATTTAAATGATGAAGAGGCAACTGCATTGGCCATTGACAAAGATGGTTGGCTACATACTGGGGATGTTGTTTATGCTGATCATGACGGGTACTTATATGTAGTTGACCGCTTGAAAGAGATTATCAAGTACAAGGGCTTTCAGGTGCAGATTACCATTCCATATCATACAACTTCCTAACCAAACTATTTATTTGAAATTGCAAATTAATGAAATCGCTGGACTTTGTTTGGCATGATAGTCAATCACATAGAGTTTTTGTCATGTGAAAAATCATAGTTTGAATTCAATTCGATTTAATATTATTTTGTTAGGAAAACCTGATCAACTTTAACAGCATGAGAGCAGCTGTATATATCAGTTATGCTAATTCCATATATAAATAGCGTTCGGAACTAAATAAATGTTGATAGACATAATTTGATATGATTGCAGTTTGTAGATTTGTATGTGACAATTTTGTCTCTTCCGCAGATTGCTCCTGCTGATTTAGAGGCTGTATTGATTTCCCATTGTGAGATACTTGATGCTGCTGTAATACCGTAAGTATGATGAGTTGTCACAGCAATGTTTACTGCAGTAACAGTTGTAGAGATTAGTGTTATCCAAAAATTTCTAGGTGAAATGGCTGGCATGTTTAGCATTTAAACATCCATATAAATCAGTCATGGTCAGTCTTGAAACATAGTTACAGCTTCAGATTGTTGAAATCCGAAGAGAACTGTTACAGCATATGTTACTCCTAATTGTACTCATATTAGTCATTATCCCAGTCTCTACATGTCCCCTGATTGCTTCGCCTGAATTTCATCACCTACGAATATGAACACATCATCATGATTTTTCAGTGTCGTCGACAAAGAATGTGGAGAGATACCAGTAGCGATTGTAGTCAAGAGGCAGGGAAGCATGCTGACACAGGAAGCTATTATCAACTATGTGGCCGAGCAGGTAGTTGATTCTGACCTAATGACTTCTTTGAACTCATGCACAGACATTTACCCAGATTCTCATAATCATGGCTCACAAATATGAACATACGATAGATATCGAAACATCAGCTGTGTATGCTGGAATTTTGGCTGTGTCCTTGGTGGCCAACACTGAAGGTTAAATATATTTTCTTGTCAGGTCGCACCTTATAAGAAGGTTAGGAAGGTGATCTTTACACAATCAATCCCGAAGTCTGCAGCTGGAAAGATACTCCGGAGGGAGCTCAGGTGCTCCTTGACTTCTAAACTGTAATGTGTCCTCTTTACGCGAAGACCAGATTAGTTGCAGCACTCAAATTCAGTGTAACATCGGGGTCTCAAATTTTGATCATAGTAATTAGAAAGAAAGAGTCCATTTGGCATGGCCTTTACAAATTTCATTGAGTTGTTTCTCAAACTCTCGACTAGGAATAATCATACCTGTGTTCGGATTGATATAGTCAATGACTTGAACCAGAAAGTTATTTTTAAATCCAAGTCAGAATTTTGTAATTTAAACTTTGAGCTTATTGATCCTAACTCAATTAAATTGTGGAAGAGAAAATGAAGAAAAAAAAAATCTAGAAGGGAAGAGGAAAAATCCAAGGGAAAAAAGGGCAGTACTCTGACGATCTTTTTTCATCAAACAATTCTTATCTCCATTTCTCAATCCAACCACCTGCAATATGGTGGTGACAGTGGTGGTTGTTGTCGTTTATCCGAGTACATAAATATGTGGAAGAGAAAATGGAAAACGTGCAATTTTAGATTATTTACATGTATTTTGAAAATTAAGAAAAGCTTCCCGTCATATTGATTTTGCAAGTAAAAAGAAACAAAGGGCCGGGGAGTTGATCAAGAGAAGGAAACTGCATGGAAGGTTCCTTCAAACTGTGCTTGTTTCTCCTCTCGTGTGGGCATGGGAGATTTGTAGCTTATTGCTCACACACCGTCCCCTGGTCTTGAACAATATATTGGTGGTTAATTTCTCAAATATGGCATCTCAGCCAGGAGGCATGATAATTCCCGTCCCTAATTATTCACCCACTCATTTCAGGATTTGACGTTTACATTCGTACATTACAAATACAACTCTAATTTGGCTGTTTTTAATCATTTCGGAAACCCTTTCTAAATATTCAATTTCCCTTTGTTTTCTAAAATATATAAAAATCATGGCAAGCATCGATGGACCTTGAAATTGCACAAATCCGTGGAGTAAGTACTTGAAACCCTTGAAATTGCACATAATCTCAATTTTTACCGTATTTCGAAACACATTCTAAGGCTCTAAGCAATCCTCCCACAGACGCTACAAGCCTATGAAAAATTCCCGGGAAAAACCGGTAGTATTCGTTATAGGAAAAGAGAGAGCCAATCTCATCTTCTTAGAAACCAACCTTGTTTTATGTCCATACAAAAAAAAAAAAAAATAAATAAAAAATCATCCTTTGGACCCCTCCACGGAGAAAAGGAAAAAGAGAGAGAAAAATAAGAGCTCTCCTTCTAACTCTTCCCATGGCTACTCCTTTAGTCGTTCATTCCGTTCAACTCTGTCATCACCACTCGAAACAACATTCTTTCAAATCACAATCATTTGTCAATAGGGATTTCCGTACAAAAACACTACTTGGTGTTTTCAATGGATTCCAAAATGTATATAACCAATCTTATTTTCATAAGCCTTGGGCACCCATTAGAGTTCTTGAGCCTAATTCAAGGTTCTTGCAAATGGGTCCTCAAGAAACCTGCTCTAGTCGAGGAATTTCCAAGAAATCTATGAGCTCAGAAGGCAGTACCAGTACTAGCTCTTCATCTATTTCTCAACAGGTTAGTACAAAGGTTTTACTGTTTTTCCTTCTTGCACTCCTTTTTAATTTTTATGATGCTTTCCTGTTTTGTGTGATTTCTACTAATTGGTATTGAGTTGTAGCATTTAATTGAGCTGATGCAACTCTTTGATTTACCTCCTTTTTATATTGATTGCATAAGGTGATTGGGATCTTGCATTTGCTTGTTTCACTTGGGATTATCCTTGCAATGGATAAGTTGTTGAAAAAGGCATTTGTGGCTGCTGCTATCAAGTTTCCAAGTGCTCTGTTTGGCATGTTCTGCATATTCTCAGTTTTAGTCATTCTTGATATAACTATTCCGGCTGCTGCAACAAGCTTAATGAACTTCTTTGAGCCAGCACTGTTATTCATTCAGAGATGGCTTCCGTTGTTCTACGTTCCATCATTGGTTGTTTTGCCTCTCTCTGTTAAAGATATCCCTGCTGCATCAGGTGTCAAGATTTGCTTCATCACAGGTAAAATGAAGCTTTTTGTTGATTCATTGCTTTTCACTCTCTAAATCTTTAATATAGTTGGCTTAATGAATAAAATGTCACTATGAATTTGTGAGAATGACACATAATTAATGTTATCTATTGAAATCACAGAAATCACTGCAAGCTCAAAAGCCAAGATAGATAACATAGCATCTCCTTCATTCTCCTTATGTTTCAAGTTTTTTGTTGACCATTTCATTATTCATATCTCCGATTCCAGCGGCCACCATTTTTTTTCTCACTTTGGTCATTATTCATATACCATCCAGTCAGCAATCCCATGTTTACTTCCATTTTGGTGGGACTATTTTTCAAGTTGTGTTTTGCAATTGTAATAAACAATAATAATAATGATACAAATGCTTTCTAATAACTGCAGCTGGAGGGTGGCTGGCGTCACTTTGTGTGGCGGGCTTCACAGCTATTGCTGTGAGAAAAATGGTGAAGACAGAAATGACTGACGCTGAGCCTATGGCGAAACCCTCTCCTTTTTCTCCATTGGAAATGTGGGCTTGGAGTGGGGTCTTCCTTGTATCATTTGTTGTCGCATTGTTATATAGAACGGCATTGGGGACTGCAGCCAGAACATGCCTTCCTTTCCTACTAGCGTCCACCGTGCTAGGCTATATGGTTGGTTCTGGGTAAAATCTCAGTTTCCTCAGATTAGCAACCTCTGTGTTGACAATTGTTTTTCAGACCAAATTGACGAGGAAAGGAATTGTTGCACACATTCATTATAATTGTAGCCCTGTTAAAAAATCATGGCTTTACTCTTCTGGTTTTCAGGTTACCATCTGGTGTTAAGAAGGTTTTCCATCCCATTATTTGTTGTGCACTATCTGCAGATTTGGCAGCGTTGGCCTTTGGGTACCTTTCCCAATCTGGACTTGATCCCGTTCTAGGTACCACTTTTCAAAGTGTTTGCTGTCTTCATTTAGTTCACTCATTTTCTGATGTGGAGCAACAACAAATGACAACAATTGTTACTACAAAATGCCTGTATTATTTTGTTTATACAAGCCATCTCTTGCTTTTCCTTTCTATCATATGTGTTAGTTTCCATTATGTATTATGTTTCCTGCTGGTACATATAGTGTTAGTAGAGAACAAAACCTGGAGGGGCAATTTCAGGCAGTTTCCATTGACAAACTTAGGTAGTGTTTGGTATTCCGAACAAAGATGGACAGGATATGACAATTTTTTATGTGAAGTTGTTTGGTATATCTTTAGATAGTTCAAAAATCAATTTTTATACTATCCAAAACTATTGTAGTAGAGAAACTTTTGTCCCTCTAGAAGGGGTAGGACAAACTTGTCTAGTTCCCTGTAAAAAAACTAACCCAGGTTGATCTGAATTAGTAAAAAATAAAAATGGTTATTTTTATAATTTTAAACTTAACTTGAAAGTCGACCCAGGACAAAGTTTGGGTCATGGATTACGTTGACCATTGATCCAAAAGATAAAAATGCTTATTATCATAGTTTTAAAACATGACTCAGGGTCGACTTAGGGCAAGGCCTCGGTCGCGGGTCGGGTTGACTATTGATCTAGGCTAGTGTAAGGATACAAATGATTATTATTATAGTTTTAAAACCTGACTAAGAGGTCGACCTGGAGCAAGACTTAGGTCAAGGGTTGGGTTATCATTGAGCTGAGTTAATGTAAAGATAAAAATGGTTATTATCATAGTTTTAAAACATAATTTGGGGTCGATCTGGGGCAAGACCTAAGTCACAAGTTGAGTTAACTATGAACTAGGTTAACATAAAAATAAAAGTGTTTATTATCATAATTTTAAAACCAAATTAGGAGGTTGACCCGAGTAAAGTCCCTATCTCGGGTTGGGTTGACCATCGACCCAGGTCAACATAAAGATAAAAGTTGCTCGAGTTATGAGTCAGGTTGACCATTGATTTAGGTTAATGTAAGGATAAAAATAATTATTATCATAATTTTAAAACCTGATTAGAAAATCGACCCAATGTAAGATCCATGTCACGGGTCGAGATGAACAACTCATTTTGACCCGAGACAATCTAAGAATAAAAATAGTTATTATCAAAATTTTAAAATCCAACTCAAGGATCAGCCTAGGTCACGGGTTGGGAGGGTCAACGTACAATAAAAATAATTATTATCATAATTTTAAAACTCAATTTGGAGGTCGATCCAGGGCAAGGCATGATTTATGGGTCAGGAGGGTCAACTCGGGTTGACTCAAGTCAACAAATGGATAAAAATAGTTATTATTATAATTTTAAAACCTGACTTAGGAGTTGACCTGGGATAAGACTTGAGTTATAGGGTGAGAGGGTCAACCTAAGTTGACCCAATATTTTTTTTAAAAAAAAATCAAAACAACCTTATTTTATAAAAAAAACTTAAAAAAAAAGTCAAAAGGATTTCTTACATGTGTTTTATATTGGGTCACTGGTCGCAAGTCGACCTGATTTTTGACAAAGTCTGGTTGGATCAATCATTTCTCTATTTTTTCTCAAACTTGGACTGTTCCAATCCCCATGTTAGCCGGGTCTCATCTAATATATACCAAATACAAAATAAAATAAATTGTTTAGTCCAGTTCAAAACAAACCAAACACAAAATAAAATAATGATTTGTCGAGTCCAATCCAATCAATATTATCCAGCATACCAAACACTACCAAACCGCTGATAGCCTTAATGCAAAATGTTGAGGGACCTCGAACGTTTTATTTATCGCATCACTTGTGCTAATACTGTTTTGTCAATGATAAAAGATGGCTATTTATGATCTAATGATGAACACTACTATTATTCAAAACTGAAGTTAACTGAGATATAGTTTTACAAATATTTTGGACAACATTTTTTAAATTTCAGGGATGGGAATCTTAAAGTTCAAAAGCCGTTTTGATCTAGTTTCTTTTGGAATTCAAATCACATACCATGTGAACTCCTTTTTTCCTCCATCCTTCTCCATGGTCACATTTTTTTCATTTAGTTTTTCCTTATCTATTTTTAAGCTTAGTTTCTTTTCTTCCTCATTGTAGTTATGGTAATTTTCTTCCAATGCACACAGGATATTACCTTACAAAAGTTTCATCTAATCCTGGAGCTGGTGATGTGTTAATGGGATTCTTGGGATCTGTCATTCTTTCTTTTGCCTTCTCAATGTTCAAGCAGCGAAAGGTAACTTCTTTTCTCACAATCCATGCCAACAGGTCGGGTTCATTTTGTATTAAGTGGATATGTTTCATCTGTGCTGTTACTCAGGAAGGACTAGCGGTTCCTTTTATTTAATTGTAACTATTTGGTGTTGCCAACCAAACTATATGCTATGCGTTTGAAATTCAGAGTAGAGAATAAGCAATGAAAAACCTCAAAATATTTAGACCTTGCAAGAATCTAGGAATCTAGAATATTGCATCTACCTTTATATGAATTTATCCTCAGTAGTATTCTATGAATGCTTTGTCACTACATGGTTTGTTGTCCTCGATTCAGAATAATAAAAATTTGTCATCAGATGATGCTCTTAACTTACTGGTCCTTTTGTCATGGCAATGTGAGTTTATATACTCTGGTGCTTCTGCAGCTTGTTAAGAGACATGCAGCTGAGATTTTCACGTCGGTCATTGTTTCAACACTGTTTTCATTGTATTCAACGGCTCTCGTGGGACGTCTAGTTGGGTTAGAACCAACGTTGACTGTATCCATTATTCCCAGATGTATAACCGTGGCATTAGCCCTCAGCATTGTCTCATTCTTTGAAGGTACAGTAATGTTCAGAACGCTACAGCTGGAAGCAGGGAATTCCATAAATGGACATCCACATAAAAATGCTAAAATTAAATTTTGACATATCAAACACCATTATTCTGAGATGAATTCATTTCCAATTTACTTGACGACTTTTGGTCAGTTAGAACACAATGTACTGCAGATGATTCTTGTGACTCATTACCATTTTTAATCGAATTAATTTTACATATTGGTTGTAGGTGCCAATTCATCTCTCACAGCTGCTGTAGTTGTTGTAACTGGTCTCATTGGAGCAAATTTTGTACAAGCAGTGCTCGATAAATTAAATTTTCGTGATCCCATTGCTCGAGGAATAGCAACTGCTTCCAGGTTTGTGGTTTACCAAAGACAAAATCAGTACGAACTCAAGCACTAAACATTTGCAAGCATAGACCCTTCCCTTTCTTTAGTAAATATAATGATGTGTCATATCAGCTATAGGCAACTATCTTTCTCATGGCTCACCTGTATAGTTTTCTTTTAGGGGACTGCAACAAAAATGCATCTGGGACCAATAATTTGTGCTAACAGAATGCTTGCTGTCGGCCAGAACCTGGAAACTGAATCTCCTGGGGAACTTAAAACTGGTTAACAATTAAGCTATTTAATATCTAGAAAATTCTGAATGTGTCACTGAGATTCTTATTGCTGAATCTTATGAAAGTCAAAATCATTTTAGAATTGGACTGGTCAATGAAAGGAGATCTGTGTTTTTCTGTTTTGTTTGAATATTTTAGTCATTTTGGTTATAGCATATAAAAACAAAACCGTGGATTGAAAATAAGAAGAAAGACAGGATGCTCAAACTTTGCTCACTGAATTGGACTTGATGCACAATCTTGAGTTATGCTTTAAGAACCTTACCCAAGTTTGTTTGTGACTTCGGGTCTAGTCGCAGCTTGTGATGCTCAGATAAGCTCAGTTTACCTGTTCTGTTCAAGAGTCTACAACCTGACATGCTCAGTCCTGAGTATTATATTCATATCCTACTTTAGTTTTCCTCTGTGAAGATTTTGCAAAGTTTTGTAGGAGCTGTGTCCCATTACTGCATTTATGCTTATCTTTCTTAATTGTTTCAGTGCTCATGGACTGGGAACTGCAGCATTGTCAGCCAAGGAACCTGAGGCACTTCCATTTTGTGCCATTGCTTATGCTCTTACTGGTATATTTGGTTCATTGTTTTGTTCAGTTCCTGCAGTTAGGCAAAGCTTACTTGCAATAATTGGCTGAAAGATTAGGCAGCTTTTGGTTATTGGTGGCCAGACACACTTTTGATTGATTATCCTTGTCCTCCCACAGCATTATTTTTAGCAAGTACACAGTGCTAATAGCCAACCTTGTATTATTGATTACAGTCAATTATGTATAGAAGTTGGCATCATCCTTCTGCAAAAACTCCTCACCTCCTTTAAATTCCTTTAAATTATGAATAGTGAACTGATTGTCTTCTTGTTAGAAGGTGGTCAGCTAGCTCAAAAGCATAAGCTAAATGTCAAAAGTAAATTATCTATTCTACACCTTGAGAGGGTGGAAAATCCAGTGGATACCAAATAAGCCACTGTTGCTGAGAAAGAAAATCTACATCATTTGACCTTGAATTGGAGAAAATATGGTGAATCTGAATCACAAGAACATGCTGAACAGGTACTTGAATCTCTTGAACCTCATCCAAATCCTAAGCAGTTGAAGATAGAAGGATATGAAAGTATTCATTTTCAACATTGGATCTGTGAGCCAATCATAGTTGATAATTTGGTTTCTATTGAGCTATCTGATAGGGATAATTGTGTAAGATCTTCCACCACTAAGGATGTTACATTCCTTAAGGGATCTAACATTGTCTAGAATTAACAATGTGGAGTACCTAGAGAAAGAATCTCACTGTGGAGGGGCGATGAGAAGATTTCCATCCCTGCAAACACTCAAAATTGAATATTTGCCCAGGCTAGAAAGGTTTTCAAGGGATAACGAAAGAGAATTGCTCCCAAATCTCACTAAGTTGACAGTTTATGATTGCTACAAATTGTCATCGCTGCCATTGTCACTTGTTTCACTTGAAAAGCTAGATACTTGGCATTGCAATGAGGATTTATTGGATTCAGTTTCATATCTTAGCACTCTCACTTCCCATGTGCTAGGATACTTAGGTGACCCTTTCCGCATGGGGTGCTGCAAAACCTTACTGCTCTTCAAAAATCACAAATTCTACATTTTTGGAAGCTTGAAGTGCCGAGAACTTAATTTTTGGCCTCAATTTCTTGGAGAAATTACTTTTTTATTATTGCAATGACCTTAAGAAATTACCAGAGCAATGCCCGCGAGCTCTCAAAACTCTCTGTAAACTGGAAATGCCATATCTGACCAAGCTTGAAATGCTCAACGAGAACTTCTTTGCTGGCCCCAGTTCCTTGGAGTTGTCTATTGAACGTTGTGATGAGATTTAGTCCTTACCAGAGCAAGACCCGCAACACCTCATCTCTCTTAAGAGTTTAAAGATTCATAACTCCAAGAAATTAAAATCATTGCCAGAAGGGATTCAACACCTCACTTCCCTCCAGCGGCTGATGATTAGTCAATTCCTTGAGCTGGCCGCTTTGCCGGATACTGTTGAACACCTTATCTCCCTCAAGGATCTGTGCTTAGATGGGCTTGATAAGTTAAAGATCTTGCCTGATGTCCGCATGGTTCACTTCAGTGCACTGCAGTATCTAAAAATAGATGGCTGTCCCAGCTTGGCATCATTGCCAAAAGTCATTGGGAAACCTGACATCGCTACGAGCTTCAAAAATCTGGGGTTGCCCAAAAGCCGAAATCTCTTCCGACAAGGATCAGGAATCTCACCAACCTTAAATATTTGAGTATTTCATTCTGCCCTGACCCAATGAAACATGGTGAGAAGCAAACAGGAGAGGACTGGTGCACCGGAATTGGGTAGCCCAAATTCCAGACCTTGATTTGCACTGCTAGCTATCATTATAGCTGTGAGTCATACTGTGACTGCAGCCTGCGGGGGTATATATGTCAAAGAACATTATTTTATTTATGTATTTATTTGGATAAAACTAGCCTTTGTTTTATGGTAGAAAGATCGAATTCCTTGTGAGATTTTAATGTGCCATTTGCTAGTAAATGATGATTATGCAGCTCATTCGCCTAAGACCATTAAATTATTATTATTATTATTTTTAATCTAGTTCAAACAAATAACATGCGACATATCGGCTGTTGTCATAGTTTCGGTGGCTAGAAAATTGTGCAGTCATCCCTAAGGGAATAAGAACCCTTTTTGACTATTTTTTCCTGCCCAAAACATTTAGGAAATATCTTGGGATGCAAAAAAAACTCATTTTAATATTAAATCACCATTTAATCATTTAAAATTTTTTTAACTCAAATCAAAATAAAAATTTAAAACTTCATCCATTTTTTTGTAAGATAAATTAAAAAAAACATTTAAATAAAATCTTTTTATTCATATGATAAGTTTTATTATCGAAAAATAAGTGTTTATTAATTTTTTTTAATTTAGTGATTTAAAAAAAAAAACAATTCAAGAACAAAAAAAAAATAATTAGACCTAATCATATAATCTGAAAACTAAAGGACCTAAATTTTTATGTTTTAAAAAGATCTTCAAATATTTCACAAATATAATGTTATGTTAGTCCTCTCATTTTTAACCCTTTTTTGATAATAAAATTGGATTATTTTTCATGAGAACCGCGCGCCAAAAAATAACGAGACGAATGGACAAATCAAATATTTCACAAATATAATCAAATTCCACCCCAGGTCCTGGGGCCAAAGCAACCCGAGAAGAAATCTTCCAAGAAGACGAATGGACAAATCAGACCTGAATCGAAACGTGAGAAAAAGAATCTTGATATCGATATTGGCAAAACAAAGTTCGATTTATCCGGGGTTCCTTCTCCATTTTGGTCTTGTACAGTTATGCCAAGAGTTTGTCACAAATGGGGTGCTGGTGGATGGCAATATATCCTTGTGTTGCACGAATAGCATATCTGAGCACCCTCTTCCCATGGGTTTACTAGGCCTGGTGTTCGCATGGCTAAGAGGAAAATGAGCAATGGAGCATATGTGAAACGGATTCTGAAACTGTCAGCCGCAGGTTACGATCTTCCTCGTCATCTTGGCTTGAAGGACCACTGGGCTAGACATGGCACTAACAAGTTTGTTCCAATCAAAAAGAGATCTGGAATGTTGGAAGCTAAATTGCCAGCATACCTAATTCCCAACCTTCCACGGGTAAGTTGTAGAGTGTTGTTATATCAAAAAGAGATCTTGATTTCCTCGACCTTTTCCTTTTGATCTGTTATAATAAGCGAAACGCAAGATGGCGATGGAAGTGAATGTCATTTCTCTGCCTAATGATGTCATTTTCGTTTTTTTTCCGACAACTCGCAACTTCACATGATAATTGAAGCCCATCCTACACCCTCGGTTTCCCAAAGAGATTTTGGCAGTGTCTTTAACTCCCTTCAAAATCTGCTGAATTGAATCTGACACAAGGGAAAACCGGTTTGGATAAGGCCTTTTGCTTCTCTTTGCTTGTGGGATCGAATTTGTTTGTTTCTCTTTTGCAACCCTTACATAGGAACATTAATGCTGTCCTTTCAGAGCTTCAAAGTAGAACATGCTTCTCGCCATAACTTATTTCATTAAGCTTTCTTTCCAGCTTGAAATGCTTCATAGTTACAAGAAAGGATTTAATGATTTGCTCTTTAAATTAGTCTCACTGAAAAGGCAATCGTGTTAAAGGTGGCTCTGCATTCGATTGCTTCCTACAGAAACGCAACAACAATGTATAAATGTTGTCTCTGAAAAGGCAATCATGCCCTACAGAGATTCGATTGTGGAATCTCAACCAAGACGACTTTTTTTTACTGTCTTGGGAAATCAAACTAAATCAGTATACACACTCAAAAGAGAAGGCCAATGATACTTGCAAACTTTACGCTGTGTCACTTGACTTCATGTTCTCTTACATTTCCTTTGCACATTTAAGGGCCATTCATGTTCCAGGAAGAAAACAGAGCACAAGCAAATCACCAATATTAGTGGCTAAATAGGTGATGCAAGAAGGAAAAGGCAGTGCAGGAACTTGTGAGAGAAGAATGCCGAAAGGTTCTGATCTTCTATGAAGTTTCTGAAATGAATTTCATCTGTTTTTGATTCTCTATATTATACAGGTCTCCATAGAAATATTACACCAAATAGATACAGAATGTTCTCAACATCTCATTCTTATGAGGACCGACCTATCACTGAACGGAAGCACAAGAGGACGTTGAAAAATAGAAACTCAAAGAGGGTAACTTTTGAGAATGAGTGCCTTGTTCAATATGTAAATTAGGCTTTTGTGGCTTCAACTGGAGTTTTGGCCCTGCTGGCAACAATTTGCTCGAAGAGGTCTCTTATTTTCAATCCGACGATTGTCTGGAAGAGACCTGTTCCGTTGTTGCTGCCGGGGAAATCAGCATGCTTCAACATCTGCTGGGTGACTTCTCCATAGAACTTGGTAGAGATGTTACTTAGATGGCTTTCGACATAGATGAGCTCATCTAATCTGTCAAATTGCCCATCCATTTCCAGTACAGACACCTGAGAACGAACAAAACAAAACAGAGTATAAGTAACAAAAATATTAAACTGTAGAAACTGAGCTCATTGTTTTCTCAGACCAAAGAAAGAATCTATGCATCCTTTCCTGCATCATTATAACTAAAAAATCAAGTCCGAAAGATTCTTACTTCTCCAGCATATTCTTAAACTGGTCAAATCTAAGCATATTTAGAACTTTAGACCAGATACCTCGTGTCCGTAGTAAGCATCGGGTCCATAGGAGAATTTGATGCCGGGGTAAGAGCAGGTGAGCTTCCTACCGCACGGGATCCAAGAAATAGAAGAGCCTTCATCAAACAAGTAGACAGGGCTGAAAAATTCCACCCCTTCTTTCATGATCAGCTTAACTCTTAAAACCTTCCCCTCGTTGTCATCCGGAATGAGTTGGGTTGGCAGCACTTCAATGACAGCATCAGCATATTGCTTTTGTGGATCTGCAAAGTGAGAAAAAAGGAGAAGAAATAATCATGCATTCGGATAGACAATTCAGGCTGATAAACAAGCAGATGTATATTAACAATTGGTAATATAGTCTTTTATAAGTTTGAAGGAACTACCAATATAAGCATCAAAATCTGGCTTGCGTGCTTCAATACTAGCTTTAATGCTTTCAAGACTGTGTCCTCGCTCAGCCATATCCCTCTACAATCAGTACGACAGCTTTAGCTCACAAGAAATGGATAAGTGGTGGCCACTGATATAAAGAAGTTGGAAAGATGGATTTATAGAGGTAGTTACCTGAATTTTCCATGCAAATTTAACCTCGTTGCTAATGTCCAAGTAGATACTGAAGTCTAAGAGGTCCCTCACACGTTGGTCATACCTGCATGTTTGTATAGATGGTGACAATCAGTCCAAGCTCTTGCAAACAGATCTTACTCAATAGATTGTAATATATTGCATCACTCTTTCCTGTGCACATTCTGGTTTTGTCTGGTATAATAGCCCTATATTGTTTTGGACGGATGAGCCCTTCATCGACAAAAGACAGAGAGGTTAATAGTATTTGTTTTCTTTAAGGTTAGGTATCTTTTGGATCATTTTTCATAAGATTAAATCCCTCTTCAATTGAATCTTAAGCAAGTCATTCACGTACAACTTGATTCATTCATCTAAAAATTTATTTCACCATTCTCCCCTTGAATTCAATCTCTCTACAATAACAAATCTAGAAATGGTCCCTGGAGATTAATTAGTCTTAGTCTGCAAACAAGGAGTGGGGCTATGGTGCAGGCCCCAGCTAGCTTGGGCAGTATAGAGTTCCAATTCCTCAGCGTTGTAATTAAGATAGACGAACACTTAACATATACTATATCGAAATGAAGAAACATAAATGATAAAACATATACTATCTCAGGATCAACGATCCATTTATCCTCAGATCACTTTGTTGAAAAAACAAAAATATCCTCAAAACATGTGGTATTCTTATTTTCTCCAGGTATGCTTTTTTGCTTGAAAAATTGTTCCGTATTTAATATGTGATACATTGTGTTTTTATGCCTTCATGTATAAATATTATACGATACATTAAGTTTTCTGGAAAAAAATGATCAATTAATTACAGATGCAGAAAATAACAAATTCAGTTGATGGAATCCTCGGCTTCATTAAAAACTGGGTGGGAAAAGTGAAAGATGATTCCGAGATTTCACCAACACGTGTGTGGCAAAGAGGGAGTGAGGGAAAGAAAGAAAGACAGAGACAGACAGGCAGACAGAAAGAAAGACAGTTAAGCATATGCATTATCATAAAAAATACAAGTAAAGAAAGGAAATTCGAAGCTGTAGTCTTACTTACATTGGATGCAAACCTTCAATGACAAGAATCTTAGGAGGCTTAATAAGCTCAGGAGGATCCAAGAGACCTGTAACATGATTGTAAATTGGTTTCTCAACAGCAGTCCCATCTTTGATGGCCTTTACTTGCTCGTACATGAGATCAAAGTTGTTGGCTCTTGGATCAAGTGCAGTGACACCCTTCTCTTTCCTTCCAGTCCTGTCAAGTGAGTGATAATCGTCTAAACATATTACAGTTGTAGTGTCGCTTATCAGCGTGTTCGAGTCAGGATTGCCACCTCTTGGTGGCTCTGCTGCACCTCCAAAAACACTTGTTAACCTCCTCATGAAGGTACTCTTACCACACCCAGAGTCTGCTGCTAGGCCAATCACAACAGTTTGTGTGTCAGCTGAGCAGGTTATCACAGCACTGCTAGCCCTCTTGGTTGTTTTCTTGTTAGTGCTATAGAACACTACATGTTTTTGGTTAAACCCCAAGTGGTTTTTTGTTGGGGTGGAGATTGAGCAAGTTGAATGGAGGGACTGAGTGGTGTATACTGTGCAAACTGCCATTTCCTTAGCTTGGGAGCGGAAGAGATGGTGGTGAACTGAGTTCTGGCAATTATGATTTTCTCAGCTAGTTTTGAAAGGGTGGCATGTAATGGATTTGTGGACGCTTTTCCTTTGATTATATCAAAGGAAAAGTTTGGAAAACAAATGAGTGGAGGAAAAGGTTGAAGAAAAGAAAAACAGATAGCAGTTTGTATAGGAAAGAAAAACTGTTTTGGCTGGTGATGGGATGCTGACGTGTCTTGTTTATGTTTTGCTGTGACTACCCCTTGTTTTTGACAAAGCTGGAGGTAACACTAAGGAAGGACTAGAGGGGGGACATGGACGGGAATAATTTAATGTCCGTGACTAAGATTGTCATTTGGAATTGTTTATAGTTCCGAAAAGATACCAGATATTTGTAGTCTATTGAGCATGTTGATGAGGTGATGGCATTTGCGATAAACAAAGGCATGGAGAAGCTTGGAGGCTATCTCTTGCAGTTTGGATATCTGCCATGCCACGTGGCATCACGGTGGTGGATGGTTGAAGATGAGGTTTTGGGGTGTGGACTGGAGGAGATATGGAGCCACTACATAGAACCGAAATTAGTCTCGGAATGTACTTTTATGCCTGGAAGAGTGAGGCCGAGGGAAATAACAATAAAAGACGAAATATAGCTCTATTGTTATTGCTAGCAATGCTTCGGACCACATTCTTCAAAACACTCACTTGAAAAAGACGACAAGAAAATAAGGAGAAGCTTGAAACTTTAACAGTCTCGACTTCACTATTTCGATCAAATTTCTTTTGAGCCCCCGAGGAAAATAGAAACTTTAGCCGAGTCCCGAGTGCTTATCAAGCTTCAGAGATTATTTTTCTGAATTAATTCATGAAAGATTACCGTGTAAATGCTTTCGTAGTTAACCATAACCATGTTGATTCTTCCATGAGAAACTGGAATCATATGTAGATTATTGAACAGCCTTGGAGCGGCTGCTTCCTCGTATTTTAAACTAATTTTTTTTACATATCTTGAAAAATAAAAAACATTATTTTAAAACACAACGCAACGCACTTTTTCATAAACAATTAACGATCCCAATCAATCAGAAGCAAAAACGAAGTTCTCATCCCTGTCGGCGGATCCGTATTGCGACAATTAATACTTTTGTTGGAGGCTGGTTCAAGACGAAGACCCAACTAAAATAAATGTGTATAAACACACTGCAGGCGTGTGCTAAGCCCATTGGATGGATTATTTTAACTGCTGATTTGCCAAACCATCCCCAGCAGGAACGCACGGGCAATATCCACGTCTCTTCTGACAGCTTGCTCGCTGGGCTTCAACGCAACTCACAACACCATGGGCTGCTATTCCCACTTTGCCATTCCGGCAATCCAGCTTTCCCGCGGCTAGCATGCCATTATCAAAACAACCAACTAAAATGGAACCCTGTTTCAACTCATTCAGGAGGCACACGCCCTGTAATTTCACTAGTGCTATTGGCTTATTAATCAAACAAGAGACATTCCTTCTTTCCATATTGATGCTGAACACAATATATCAGTAATTTTTGGAATATAATGCTCCCTGGGTTTGGAATATGTTACATAAAAAAGAAAAGAAAAAAAGAAATGAACATATATATAATAATAGAAAGAGGAATCTACCAAACCACCCAGAGAAGTGAGAAGCAGCAACACTTGAAAAACTGTATCCGAGTTCCAACCCTACATTATCTCTCACTTGTTCCCCCTGAAGTACATATAGATTTTCTGCAGAGGGAGAAAAGGAGAGCAGGAATCCAAGGTCACAAAAAAAAGAATACGATATAGAAAAGGGGTATGGTTGCTTTAAATCCAACTCTCAGAGCACATGCGGGACAAATATTCTACTGGGGCTGGGGGGATAACAGTAAACAAATGCTGACTTTAGTAAAGATGAAGAATCTTACCTGAAGGACCCACAAGCTGAGAAGTGACTCTAAGCAAAACAGGCCAAACCCTACTAAGTAGAAAATCTGCACAGGAGAGCATTATTTCAAGACAGTGTTTTGACACTTGTGAATGGAAGAATGAAAACAATCTGATATCATATCAGAAACAAAATATATCATACACCATGACTGGATCATCTCCATGCATATCATGTCTTGATGATCTTTAAGGAAAGATCATAGGATGCAAAATATATTAAGAAGAAAAACACAACAGTTAATTAGGTATAATCCATCATTTGGCTCCAATACCTATACCATTGGTAATTGATTACATCGATACAAGATCATAACTTTTTACACTGCTTCCTGGAATTACTTCCACATAAGATTTGATGCTTTTAAGCATTTATCACAGCGCAGTAACACATCCTTAGTTCTTTGGCACTTTAGGAAGGAAAACACCTTCAATTACTTCTCTCATAATTCATTTTACCATAGATATATGCCCATTTAACATCACATACTCGAGGGGGAGTATCAATGCATCATCCATCCATCCATCTCTATTACTTCAGTCATTTAAGGTTAATAGGTAAAAACCAAAAGGGCCTAGAACTTCTAGAAAATTACCAATGAGAGAAGTTGAACCAGATCAGCTAGCTCTCAAGTAAAAATTACAATAAATACTGACAACCAAGGATGGTGAAATAAGAGAACTAAGCCATTTTGCAATTTCTCCAATCCATAAGGAGGCCCCAAGGGACTTGGTGCACAAAAGGGCAATTTTTAAACATTGAAGCATCCCTTCGTCAACACCTAATTGGCATTCTTGTAAAAATTAGACAAAAAAAATTCTATTAAGATGCTTTAGCTTCTTCAAGACACAAACACAACACTCAGTCAAATATATGGAGAAGGATGGTAAATTTACTGAAAGCTAAATTAAAAGTGTCGTAAATATTTTGTGGGTCAGGAATCATAATAGAGGTAAGAGAAATTCTATCACACACTTGTCGTGTTGTGGACTAAAGAGACTATGTAAGAGCGAAATTTGACATTCCAAAAGACAAAGTGCCTCCCAATACTCTGGAATGTTCATACTGAGTTGTTTGTAAAACAAATAAAATAAATGTGAGATGCCAAGACTGTTGAACTTACCCCAACCAACACATGGTCAGAGAAGACATCAACTGCTGGAAGGATGCCCCTGCAATTGATAACAATGTTCAAAGCTTAGCATTCAGAACAAAAGTTGTGATATCAAAATCAATATTATAAGAAAGCTTGTCAATTTAAATTTTGTATTCTAAACTAAGTGTGATAGCATGGCATGAAATCAAATTTGAGAACTACAAGAACTTACGTCAAAGACTTCCCATGGAAGACAATTGGAGGAGCAATAGCAGCAAATATACAGAAACCAATATGAATCTGGGCACCAAATTCATAAATCAGTTGGTTTAAAAAAAATAAAATCATTACAATGATGAATTATATAGTCATGGTTGGTAGATGAAACTAACCAGGTAGAACACGAAAAACCAGCTAAACTTCAATGCGCTATCCGTCCTGCAAGTTTAAAACAAAAGGAACATTTTAACAACCATGAGAACACCAATCCCTTAATCTTTAGTTCAATTATACATGAAGCAACCATGTGTTTACTTACCACCAGTACACTGTTGTAATCAATGTAGAAAATTTTGATGTTTTGACTCAGTTAAACTCAAGAGTTCAATTTAAGAATTAAGTGGATAATTACTCAAGTTTTCAGCTTATAGTAAGTTCGCAATCTTCAGTTTTCTCCTCAGATACAGAAACAGATTTAAAAAGTTGGTTTGGCAGCCATGTGCGCCTTATCCAAATTCTGGATTTCCAAATAACAATTTATTTCCTTACAAGGCAGCCAGTAATCTTTTAATTAACCTCATCTATCTCGTAGCTACATTCAGGGTTTGATTTAGGAACCAAGTAGACAAATACTAAGGTTTCTAGCTTACAGTAAACTTGTAATCTTCTTTTTTTCTCCCTGGATACAAATGCAGAAATTAAAGGCTGGTTTGGCAGCCATGAGCGCCTAATTTCTCATATCCATTTTTGCACATTTTCTTGCACATCAAACTTCTGAGCATGCCCGACCTCAATTTCTCTCTTTGCAAGGCAGCAAATAATTTTTTAATTGTATTTTCTCCTGCATCATGCACATCAAACAAGTTTCAGTGACAATTGTCACCTTTCCCACTTTGCAAACAGCCAAAGCAAGACCGCTATATGCATTGCATGCATCCTAAATTATAAAGGAACATCTGGAATACAAACACTGATCTACATGCATTAATTGCATCATCTTAAATGGTAAGGAAACTGAAGAACAAATAATGACTCTCTGAGCGCACGACATAAAATACCATTTCAAAACACATTCAAAATGATTACAAAAAAAATCATATAGGGCTATACTGAAGCGAGAACTGGTTTGACCGGTGGAAGTCAAACCTTGGCACCCTATGCAAGTCTGAACAGCATTCAAGAAGAGGCTTTAGGCTAGTTTTTGCTCCAAAATGTCATGTGGAAACTCACCCCCCATTATCTGCTTCAAAAGGTTATGGACTAAAATGGCTATAAACTGAAGTTGAGGAACCAAAATTGACAATATCACCTGCACTGAAAGATGAAGGACTAACATGATCAGACCTAAAGTTCAAGGACTAGGCTGTAATATCCCCCACAACTGGCAAGTGGCAACTTAGCTGGATGCTATGGGGGACTTATTGGGTTTGTCAGACCCATAACCACCTTGGTTAACTGAAAAGATTTTATTGGAGAAGTCACTCAATGCAGAATTATTGTTTTAAGATAATAAAAAAGATTATCTAAGACCATGTAAAATAAATTGCTTCATTACACGAGCAAACAGACCTTTTCTTTTTTCGTTCAATTCAACAACTGCAGTATCTCCCTACACAATCAACAACCAGCCTTATTTCTCCAACAAGCACTCATCTCACATTTCTTGTGTTACTTTCTCTCTTTTGAATAAGTTTTTCTGCTGCTTTTATCTCAAGAACAAGTAAAATATATTTTGCAAGAAACATTGAAAATGAAGCAAGTTGCACAACCCTTGCCTGCATCTGAGGCCCAAAACACTCAAATCTCTATCTTGCATAGACACATACATCAATTCATCTCCTTCACAAGCAAATAGACCTTTCTTTTTTCATTCAATTTAGCGACTATAGTTCTTTCCTGAACAATCAACAACCACCCTTCTTTCTCCACAAGAACTCATCTTATACTTCTTGGATGAATTATCAGTTTCTTTTATCTCAAGAACAAGCAAATTATATTTTGGAAGAAACATTGAGCACGAAGCCTGCTGCCCAGCTCTTGCCAGTATCTAAGACCGAAAACACTCAACTCTATCTCACACACACATAAACAGTAATTCATCTCACTTTTAAATAAAAACCCTATGAAAGAAACTTCTTTTCCAAAGCTTCCCTCCAAAACCCTTTGGATTCCCACTCTAGATCCAAATCCTAGATTTAGCTGATTTATTGCTTTGATCAAGGGCTTTAGGCTGTTTCTTGAACATTTAACAATCAAAGGTTGAGCCTCCCTGAATATGTTTGCATCTGTGATTAATTAACAAGGCAGGATAGATCTTTTTGGCTGGTAAAATAACAAATCGTTTTTTAGTAGTGAAAGAAAACTCTAGAAAAGAAAAATCAATGTTTTAGCTGTTAAAACAGAACCCTAGAAGATAAAATTATTTATTTTAGGTGTGAATAGAAACCTGCAAAAGTCGGGTTGTTATTTTTTGTTGAGGGGTTTTTGGGGTGGCAAGGAACATAAAACCAAAAAGGAACAAGAAGGAAAGTGAGAACAAGGAGGCTTTCAAGGCTGTCAGCTTGCACACACACAGATGTGAGACAATACAATTAGCTATGGATTGAAAGCCTGTGTGTGTGTAAGTTGCAATGACTGGGACTGGGTAGCCACCCAGTCCCTAATGGAGCCCAAGGCTCTGCTTGGAGGTGTCAGTGGCTGGGCAACAATCACCAGGCAGAGTTTCAAAATCTAACAGAGCGAGTATTGTGAATGATGAATCATACATGAAAACTTTAATCAATTCCATAAGGTTCTGTAAAAGCCTAAACTCTTGCAATTTGATTAGGACTTTGGGATTTTTTCCCCCAAGTTTAGAGTAATAGTCATTGACCTTATTTTTCAATCACAAAACCAGCGAACATTTCTTTTGATATAAAGTCAACGTCACACTCAATGCAACTGTGAGTAGGAGACCAAAGATGTAGTAGTCAATAGGCTACCATGGTTAACTAATAATGTAACCTGTCGTTTCCTATAGATATGAATTTTTTCCTTATCAAGTGAAGAACCGATATTTTCCATTAAATAACAACCTTATTCACAATAAACTTATAACTAATACCATTAAAACTCAAGTCCCCTAAGGGTAACATGCACTAGCTCACACTTCATGATTCTACAATTATTCCTTCAGTACAGAAATTTGTCGATTAAGCAATCCAGTTCATTGATTCAAGCGCATTAGTTTGTTAAGTCTGTCGATGCAGACAATGGTTTTCATTGCATATTTGGAAAGCTTCAAATCAAATAAATACGAAGGCATTAACAAATACTTGCCTCATTGCTCGATAGAGAGGTCTGTACCACAGGACATATGAAAGTGGACATCCCATCAGCGCATAGATTATGGCAAGGAAAAAGATTTTGACACCTGCATATCATGAGTTGTGTGAGATAACTCAAATTGCATTACAGCTCTTAGACATATTGTTAATAACGTGATTAGGAGAAGAGCTTACCTCCGCCTCTAATCCAACACACTGTCACAGCAATTAAATTGAAGACAAGACAAAGGACAATACCTGAAATCAGGGCACCAAAAGAAGATTAAGATTTGCTGCTTAATAGTAAGTGAGAAACTATTAAAAAAAAACAAGAATTTAGCGGTAAGTTTGCATAGAAAAAGAAATGGTATGAGTAATTTTCACTAGAGTTGCATCCATTTCCTTGATATAAAATGACAAATCATAATAAATAGATTTGAAGATAAGAAGAGCAGAAGATACAGAAACAGGAAAAGCAGCCCATATTTGCATAGAAAAAGAAATGACATAGTAATTTTCATTATTAAATATAACTTAAGACAAAGACTGAATTATATGTTCACATGAAAAACTGGTTAAATCCAGGATCACAGATAGAATAAGTTCGTGAACCATTACCGAAATATTTATTCCAAAGGAGGGAGATCAACCAAGAATCTGAATTTAAACACTAAACCTTCACCAAAACATTTCCCAGAGTCCTCCCACACCTTTCTTGCTGACATTTATAACAATTTATCAACAATTTATGGTTTCCTAGAGAAAAAAAATCTAATACAGGATTGTGCTAACAATATTCTGCATGAAAACACAGTAAAGTAAATTTTGACAAGGGTGCTGCAGAAGCATTGTACCAAAATGGAGTAAGTCTATAATGGAGCAAAGACAAGTAGGAAAACAAGATATGGAAGCACAAAGTTAAATGGGAGATCTAGAAAGACACTATGAATCCTCTAATATCAATGGTGCAGGTTGACAATAAAGCTCCAGGTGATGAAGTGACTTGCATTATTTTAGTGTTAGGTTAGAGCACAATGAAACAGAAAGGAACTACAGGAGACTAATTCAAGGGGAGAAATCAATTGGTCTAAACTAAGACCCAAAATCCAATCACAAAAACTTCTTAAGCTAAACTGCTTCATTGATTTTCATAATCTTATTTAGTTTCTTGTCTTCAGATTTAGCAGCTACTCATAAAACATCTTGTGATTCTACATACAAAATGTTCGAACGAGTGAAGCAACTATATTTAAGAATGATTTTAGGTGCATAACTCCACATTATAATATCTAAAAACAATCCCAGCACTAAAACTTCAAAAGGTGCTCCTTCCAATCTCATCCATGAAATTGAAATCCCCAGTTCATCTTTCTATCTACAAACATTAAAGGTATTTCAGTAAACAAAAGCACTGTTTGAAGGGCAAAGCAACAGGGTAGGGATGTGTTCTCATACACAACGGTAGAGACTAGGTTTCCTCATCCACAAACCCATGAGGCAAAGCAAGTCTTTAAAACTGAAATGGAAGGTTAAAGAACTACAAGGTAGGGAAAGTAAAGCAGGAAATCAAGGACTCTGCACAAAGGACAAAAAGCAAGACAGAGAAAGGCAGTTGGTGTTAATCAAATGCTATATGAGAATTGCACCAATGCTTCTACAGAACACAGTCCCTAATATTATGAATTTGCTTGCCATTCCATTACATTAGAATAGAAAATCTGTGGTGTAACTGGGCTGAAGAACCAAATGCTGACCTACCCTAGCTGTCAACTGAAAACAATATCTCTGTTGGTTTGAATAGCCCAAAAGTAACTTGGAATCAAAGAAGAAAGCATATGATCAAATTTGCAACATAGGAAATTTCAAAAAAAAAATGATAGAACAAAATGATCTCCTACCTAACCAACTGGCAAAAGCCAAATACTGTATCCTTTGGGCATGGATAGGTATTTCATTTGCTATATCATGATGGATGATAGGAAAAAATGGTGGCCAATTTTTATCATTCGGGGTAATGCCAGCTGAAATACCATGTAAAATGGAAAAGAAAAATTGAGTTAGCAATAAGCGTTCTACAAATCCATAAATATACAATTCTAGAAGCAAAAAATTTTGTAGGTTGTAGTCCTTGCTTTTAGCAACAGCATCTTCCCTCCTTTTGATTTCCTGATGATGAAAAAGTCAAGAGTAAAACCTCTGACCGAACTTAAAATCAATGTATACTAATTTCTTACTATATGAGACACCAATAAAAGCAGGTTTAGGAAAGTAAGCAACTCAAAATCAGTTAGGAATCCACGCTCAATTATACAAAATAGGAAGCCATGTTTCAGAGTAACATAAACCAAGTACTGCACTTGCATATAGAAGTATTTAACCATGGGACGAAAAGGATAACCTTTTCCCTCCTTTTAAGATCTGCTTCCCAAGACACGAGGTCTTTCTCCTTTTTCTTTGAGTCCTGCACAGTCAATACAGAAATCATACAGTTCAAAAATCAGCCAACTCAAGTGTACTTGTAAGCAGGGAAACCACAAATTTCATTACATTCATTGTATCAAGTGGAATGTCAACTGTTGCATCATTGTGCCCAAATCCCATAGCTTCATGTCCCAAAGGAGGAATTCGTGCCTTTGATGCTGGAGCACTCGTGCCCTTCTGTAAAACCCCCAAGCAAGTAACACCATGAACCACAATAAACCAAATTGGCAGGCAAAAAAATATATAAATTAAAAGAAATATAATAGCATCAACATACACTAGTTTTTTTCAAGAACCAGTTCCATGATCCAAAATTTAACCAGGGTTGAACTTCAGCTAATTTCAAAATCTGAACGCTTGCGATTGCATATTTGACTAGTTTAACAGAACCCAGTTAACAATTGATGGTCAAACCAGGGTTGACCAGTCTTTGACTAAGTCTGACTTCACCCATGTTGCAGCAATTGGACCCCATAACTGGACTACTTCCTAACCTATTATTCTCATCAAATAAGTTTTACCCTACTCGCAACTTAGTCAACAATTAGTCCACTCTGATAAAAATTTAGCATTCACTTAACCGACCAGCAATCACATTAAGGCTTTCTTTTTTCAAAACTAAGCAAAAAAAATTACATGTTCGATTACTTAGTTCAGTGTACAGCATAATTTTAAGTTGAAAAATAAATAAATAAATCGAACAAAATGCGTACTTGCTTCCTTCCATCATTTAAACAAAGGAAAGTTTCCATATCAGATCCAGACAAATAAACAAGAAATGCCCAAACTACCCTCGCATAAGTCGAAATATAGCAAAACTAAACCGCTTAAAAAATCAGGAGGAAGTAGATCTGGAAAGGGGCGAATACGAGAAAACAAAAACATGAAAGGAAGGAAAATTACCGAGAAGGGATTCACTTCTTCTTCTTCATCGAATGGGTTAGGGTCGCTGTTGTATCGGCTCATATTTCTTGACCTCTTTCTGATCCCTAATTTGCCAAACAGGACGTTTGAATTTTGGGGAGAGAGTTGCTTTGCGTTTGTGTTTTTCAGAGCAAAACACACCCTCGCTGTTCAGAAGTATTGTGGTGTTTAGATGCTTCTAAAAAAGTGAAAAACACTCTTTCGTTATTCTACTTTTATTTTATTTTCGTTTTTTTAAGTAGCGTGATAATAATTATTTTTTAAAATATTTTTTTATTAAAAATATAATATAAATGATATTTTTTTATTTTTTAAAATTTTTTATAATATTAATATATTAAAATGATTCTTAAAAAAAATATTTTAAAGGAATTGTTTTTTCAAAAATCATAAAAAATAGTTTCAACACAATAAGAAAGAAAGTAAACATTTTTAAAATCATTTGTTTTTTTTTTTAAATTTTTTTTTAAATTTTTTACATAATTTTGATTTAATAAATACCAAAGCTATATATAATTGAAATATAAATTAAAAATTGTCATAATTATTATAATTTGTTAACAGCTTGGTTTACAAAATAAATAAATAAATTATTTATGACTATCAAAAATTATATAAAATTATTTTAAATTCAAACTTATTTATTTAATAAACAATTAAACTTGTTCATAAAAAATATATTAAGAAATCTTAAAATATTATAAATTAATTAAATAATACACAAGCAAAGCGCTTGATATGAGTAAACATTAATTAATAATTGACAGGCTAGAGCAAGATTGCTTAACTTAGAAACGTGGATACTCAATTGAAATTTGGATTTAAAAAGACTAAATTGTAAATGATGACTTTCACCTTATGCTTGTAAAAAATTGTGTTCATCATACGCCACGTTTTACCCGCACCCACGGGTGCTAACCTACCGGAATTTCACAAATTAATATCATAACTATAATTTTCAAAAACTTTTAATATTTTTTTCATTGTTTTTTTAATTAATATGGGTATTCAGGTCAGCTTGTGCACACCTCGACTAATCCCACGGGTCCTGAAATTAACGACTATGAAACCTTCAATGGCTCTAAGATTTTTTAAACTCAAACTGGTAACCTTTAGAAAATAAATCTAATACCCGACTAGTTGAGTTATACCACTCAAGATTTCATTACTAAATTATGGTAGGAAGATCAGTATTTTTAATGCAGCTTTACATGAGGATATTGAGGGTGTGTTTGAGAATATTATAGTGGTTAAAATTAAAGTGTTTTTTTACTTAGAAATATATTAAAATAATATATATTTGTTTAAAAAAAATTATTTTTGACATCAATGAATTAAAATAATTTAAAAATATAAAAAAATAATTTAAAAATAAATAAATTTTAAGATAATGCAGTCTCAATCGTATTTCTAAACACATTTTAACAAAGCACTAGATAGTGTTTAATATCTAGTTATTTTTAAAAGTTTCTTTTATTGTAAATAGAACAAAATAATATTTTTTTGGTAATCAAATTGAAGATTAATTACTTGCAATTTATCAATGAAGGGTATAATTGAAAGTCAGGGGATCAAGGTTAAAAGAATGATGAAACTAGGTGGCTTTCTTTAAAAAATTTCCTGAAAATTAACTTTTGTCCTCCTACTTTTTAATTGTTAGATTTTTTCAAAAGTCTGGATCATCGTAGATCCTTTCAACCAAGGTCGTTTTCCCCAATCCTCCCATGCCCACCACTGAAACCACTTCACGTCCAGATTTGGTCCCAAGAAGCCGCTCAATCGCTCTGGTTTTTGCTTTTTGATCAGCTTCTTCAAGTAGAAGGGTATCTCCGACGCGACTGATATACTGATGACTCTGGATTTGATGCCTTGAATTTTTGAAGCAACTCGACTCCGAACTCTAGCATCCTTGACAGGGCGACAAATTTTCCTGAAGCAGGAAAAAACTCCATGCCCACTATCATTGGCAAGGCATAGCCTGATCAATTCATCAAGTGCGTCCTCTGTGTCATAAGCTACATCTCTTACATTCTTGACCAGCAATTTGAGTGCAGAATCACTTTCCTCCATTGCATCTGCAAGTCTCAGGAAGGCGCAAGTTCATCACTAACATGCTCAGCTTCATTCTTCACTGTTCCCAATTGTTCCCCCCTCTCTAGGAGGAAGTCTCCAAGCTTCGCGTGCAAGAAGGTCACAATCCCTTCAGACATGGCTCTTTCATTGTTCCGGGAAGTGTTTCAGTAACTTCAGGGAGCGTAACAGTGGTGTTTGAAGTGGTGGCTGTTCTGTGATTGTTGAGAGTTCGCTCTCTACTTGTATAATGCCACCGCATGGATACAAGTATGAGCTCTTCCTTTATGAATATAATATTTTTCCGGTCAACGAGTTCTTTGCTTGAGAGTGGACGCCAATCCAAATCACCATCAGCAAAGATATTCTGTAGTTGTTGTCTACGTCGTTCTATTATTTGCAAGCTCTGTGAAATTCTATCGATCCCGTCGTCAATCTGCCAAGGAGCACATTAGTTCTTATCTGAAAAGGCAAATCCTCTTACTTTTCAGGTATGAAAGGCTCCCTGCTCAGGCACGCATTGTAGACTAATTACTTAATGGTTCCAAGAAATTCATGAAACTAATTTTTCTTTCTTTCCCTGCAATTCCTGTTAAGAAAATGAAAATTTACCATCTTTGTTGGAAGAAAATATCACATGTTAGTCAGACTGTAACGAGGCACAAGGGAGGGAGATAGAGCGGATCCCACAAGATAACCTCATCCACGTAATATAAGAGGATACGAGATGACATGCCCGCGCGCGCGCTGCTGCGAGCTTATAAAAAAAATATATTTTGAATGATATATATTTAAAAAAAATGAAAAAAGGGGAAAGTTGAAAAAAAAAGAAAGAAAGGAAAAAAGAAAGAAAAGGAAAAGCGGAAAAAAGAGAGGAGGAATGCACTGTGTTTCCCCACATTATTTAGTTGTGGCATGCGCGTTGCTGCAGGCTTATAGAAACAATATCTATGATGGTATTATAATTATGAAGTAATGCTAGATAAACTAATATTTTATGGGGGGGAATTTATGTAAGTGATTAAAAACCTAGAGACTGAATAGAATAAATTGTGTGAAAAATATTGATATTGTAGAGATATTAAAAGATCAAAGACTTACATGATTGGAGGTGGTTGCAGAAGACTGATTGGGTCATTGATTATATTTCAAAAATAAAACAACACACAAAATATTATATCTATTTAAAAAACATTAGGAAAAAGATGTAATAACTAATTATAAACAAAATGATGCCACAACAACATTAAAGAGTTGCATTGCTTTTTAACAGAGTTAAATGTTGCTGCATTAGTTTGTAGGGGCATGCAAAATTAATAGGAAAGCAGCCTGTTGATGGAGATTTCCTGCAAATGAAGAAGAAACTTGCATTATTAGTGGTGAAATAAAGGGTAAAAGTAGAAAAAAATGAAAGGAAAAGGTGGAGATAATGTGCTACTAATTTGTAAAAAGAAGAAGAAGAAGAAAGTAAAGTTTAAAATGATAGTAAAGAAGCCAAAAACTAAGGGCATATTAACTTGGTTTTTGCCACCGTCAACATATAATGATAATAATGACTCAGGTAATAAATTCAATATTTTTTTTCTAAACTAAGTCTTATAAACTTTGATGTAACTGATAGAAAGGACATAGGAAAACAATTTTGTAGTGTAATTGCAACACCAACTATATAATTTAGTATAAGTGAAGAAAGAATAATGAATGTTGTTTATCAATTTATTATTATTGTTATTTTTAAGTTGTGAACATGTTGCAAATAATATTTTTGGAAAGAATTAAATTCTTTTTTGAATACATATCCAGCAACTTTGTGTTGTTAGTTCTATTTATCACACTTTATGTTAAGTGACTAAAATTATAGGTTGATCTGATGACCAACATTTTTTATAAACTGCATCTTCATCTATGGTAGTAGAAATGTTTAGAGGAAATAAAATGTCTATTTCTTTGTTTTGAGTTGTAACAATAGGTTATATGCTTCATTAGTACTAACCGCAGACAAAAGGCAATAATTTTTGGGACACCAGTTGAAGAAGCTCTTTGGTATTGTTTATGAACAAATGATATATTTCAGCTACACACATAGTAACTTAACTTTTTGAATTAAGCTTTAAGCATTAATATAACTGGAATATGGATTTTGACAATATACTTTTCGGGTGAATGGATGAACAACGAAATTAATAATATGAAGTAAAGATATGTGCAGACAGAAGAGTATAGTGAAAAAAGTATAAAGATAAGAATGAAAGTGTTTTAATTTGTGCCAAGAAAGTTTTTCTAAAAAAGCATGATAGCAGGTAAGATGAGATAAATTAAAAGGCAAGTCCGTTAACATTACCTAATGACGATCTTGTTTAAAAAGGCGTTGGCGTTTGCTTGGTGGATCATTTGCGTCAGCGATGGCTGATGTATCACAGTTAAGTGGTGTGAATCCACCTTAAGGATCAGCCACAACAGCTATTGCAGAGCTGTTGATCCAAAATAAATTAATAAGTTATGTATCTGCTACTCATAAAACCAAAAGAAATAATGAACATTGTTGAGATTGAAAGGCAATAACTTTTAAATGAGAGAAAGGAGCAGCTTGTCACCTTTGAATATGCGTTTCATCTTCAAACAACAACTGTCTTTTAGCTTGTGATAGAAAATGACCACCCATATATGGTTGCTTTGGGGACACTTGTGGCTGTTGTGAGAAATCAACATTAGTTTTAGATGGTGGAATAGGTGTTGGTGTTGTTGGGTCTAATGGAGAGGCAACTTTAGAGGATGATGAAGTTGTTTGATTATTAAGAGGAACATCAACAATATGCAGCTCTGGTTCATTAGGCAAGGGGGGAGCCTCAGCAGTTACAATGTCGTCAAAAACATTGGTAACAATGATATCACAACGGTTAACAACTGAGCGAAAAGCTCCAAATCTCAGCTGGAAAATCTTGTCCTTGTTTAATTTTTCAATCATGGGAGGTGGGATGCAATCAATAAACCCTTTGTCATAGAGATAGCAATGGGCAGAGGAGCCAAAGAAGTTTTCAGCAGTTTTTCCAACCATTAGAAATGTTGCAACATCATTGCCATCAGTCACAATACAATCAACTTTGAACCTGATAAAATGTTTAGAAGTGAGATAAATAAATATAAGATATTGTTAAAAAGATGCAAAGAAAATTTATAATTTAGTTTGAGACATGAAAAGCAATAGAAAAGAGCTCTTAACCATGGAACCGGCGTTATTTCATTGTGTTCAATGCATCTAAAAATTGTGCCTTTGTCAGACAATGATTTTGTGCATAAAGGGCAGCTTTGATACCACCATCCTCTATGGAGATCATAGTCAGCTATGGAAGCTTTGCATGTAAATCTTTCGCTCTACAGATTATTGAGAAAAAAATATAGTTTGATGTGTATTTATAAATATCAAAGTAAAAGAATGAGATTATTGTTGACATACTTTGTGTTCATATGGATCCATACAAAGAATTTCTTTGATAGTCTTCCTGTTTTCATTTATTTGTTGTTCGATAGATCTGATGGCATTCATGGAAGCAGGGAGTTGATAGACCTCAACCGGCAGCTGATTATAGCTGAGAATAGTAGTAGTTTTATGTCAAAAGGAAAAAATAATAATTGAAGAAAATAAGCGAGATTAGAAGAAAAGAAAAGGAGCTAGCTTACTAATGCTTATATGGAAGAATCTCAGGAATTTCTGGGTTGAAATACCATAAGGAGGCAACAGTGCTAGCAAGGTTTGGTTTTCCTGGGAGTACAAGGAAGCAAATTGATTTAAATTATTTGAAAATAAATGAAATGATGTAAGGTGCAAATAGATGGAAAAAGCACTTAAGAATTATGAAAATTTAAAGGGCAATATTTGATAATACAAACCTTTAAACTCAGTGACTCGAAAGCCAACAAAAACAACAATAATTGGATTTGTGTGTTCATGCAAAATAGAATCATCAAAGCTTTCGGCAACGTCACCCCAAAGAGTTATCCTAAGTTCATCTCCCTTGCACAAAAGATAAAAAGTAAAAAATAAAGTTATTAAAGTTGTTATAGCAGATAGAATAAGCCAAACCTGATATTTTCAATGATAAACTCTTTGTTGTCTGTTATGTCTTGACCTCGAACCAACACTTGCTCAAGTGGCTGAATAGCTTTTAATCGACCGAGTACATCTTATGATTAAAAATTTAAAACATGTTAGCAATTTCAAAAACAAATCCAATAAGGTAATTAAAATGCATCATGAAATTTTTTTATTGTAGTTCATACCAGTGAGTGTTCTTGATCCTTTTCCTTTAGTCAACAAATATGTAAAGTCGATGAAGTTAAAGTAATGGCGTGGTACTTGGGGTGTCAGTGGATTAAGCCTTGCAACTTTTGTGTCAGACTTAAGATCAATAACAGCTTCGTGGGCAACAACGGAGTTGGTGTATCTATTTTCAAATGTATAGAATCCACTGATTTGGTAGTAGTCACCTTCAATAATAGAAGCAGCAAACAACTGTATATCCTTGCCTTTAGCTGAGCCCTGTATTGCGTTACCCTATAGAATCATGATGAAAACTATTATAAATGAGATAGCATTAAAATTGAGCACAAAAAACAAAGAATAAAGCTAACATTGATTCATTAGTCATATAAAATAAAAATAATTTGACAATTTTTGTTCATATAATTTATTATATTATAAAATATAAAATATATTATAATGATAATGATAATTAAATTATAATTAGAAATTGAAGTCAATTCTTGCTATAGTTATATCACACATTGCTGTCATCTTTTTAATTAATAAAATAAAATAAATACAGTATACAAATAATTCATTCAATCATGGTCTGTGCGTCATGTTATTTTTTATTTGATGATGTCAAATGGATAACACTTAAGTTTTTTTTTTTTTTTTTGGATTGAATTGTAAAAACAATGTTCAATTTTAGATTAAAGTTTGTAAATATTAAAGGGTAAAGATAAGGAAGTCTGGTGTTTTTTATTTAGTACATGGAATCATGTGGATAGCTGTTTGTAATCAAAAGACTATTTTAATGTGTTTTGCAATAATAGTTGGTATAATATTATTTTAGATATAAAAAAGTACATAGATCGGAAATATATTATATTATAATCATTTTATTATGTAATGGAAATTGTTTTTAAGGAATTAGATTTTCATGAATAGATTTGCATAGTGCACATTATTATAACCTAAATGTAATTCGATTACAAAAAATGAAGCTCAAATCACAAAGATGTTTAGACTTTAGATGATGATTATCCAACAACTTATTAGACTAATTAATTAAGGTTTTCAAGTTGTGTTTAGTGTAAAGACAGGGTTGACCAATGTTGTTTAATAATGGTAAAGACAGGTTTAAAAAGAATTAAATCTTGTATTAAGAATGTATAATTTAAAAAGGATTCAATATATAATCATACATTAATATAATGTAAAATTGCAGATGAAAAAAAATAATAGAATAAAAAATAGCAATTTTATGTTTTTGTGCATCTATAAATGATACTCGGTCGAAACGTTTTCAAAACTGTAAATTTTTTTGAAAAATAGCTATAAAAACCAAAGTGCAAAAGATAAGCTTACCATGTTATCAGCAAATAGGCAATTAAAACTACTTGTCTGACCATTGAGCTTAGAAATCCAAACACGACAAACTCTAGCATGAAGGGATGTGTAAAAGCTGTATTTTTTTATGTTTTGGATAGACAGCGCTATGATCCTGAAAGGGAAAAAATAAATAAAATAAGAACTAATGATTTTAAATTTGAAAAGAATTTAATTTACAACATACCAATAACTATAATAACTATAAAACGCTACAAATGCAATGTAAAAATGTGAAGTAACGTCTTACAAATGTATTAATGAGGCTAATTAACAGGCGACCAAACAAAGGGGGAAAAGAAGGAACACTTCTGAAGGCAAAGTTGAAATCTAATCATCTGTAAAAGAGCGATGAACAAATAATAAATGATTGATTGATTTGTTTTAGAGCATTATGAAAAAAAGGGTTTAAAAACAACCTCTAGGAAGAGCGCTTATAATGTCCTTATAAACAATATTTTTTGCATAATGAGAAGGTTCCCCTTGATTATTGCATGAGATAATTTTTAAACCCTTTCTTGAAGTGACTCTTGAGAGAGCGACATAAAGTTGGCCATGAGTGAAGACTTATTCTTTAAGAAAGACTCCAACAGTTTTCAATGATTGCCCTTGACTTTTATTTATTGTCATTGCGTAACACAGTCTTAAAGGAAACTGACATCTTTTTATCGTAAATGGACACCTTCCTTCATTTATTGGAAAGATAATTCTTGGTATAAAAACTCTATTACCAATATTAGACCCAGTTATTATCTGTGCTTCAATGACTCTTGCTGAAAGTTGTGTCACTATAAGTCTTGTCCCATTACATAAACCAATAGATGGGTTGATATTTCTAAGCAACATGACCGGTGTCTCGATTTTCAAAGCAAGTGTATGAGATGGCACACCATTGAATTCAAGTTGGTTGATATATTCTGTTGGATATAATGAATTGGCAATGTCAGTCTCTCTTGATGACGTTGAAATAGAATATGTGCTAAGATAGATATGTTTGTCGCCGGGTGTCATAGCAAGCACAAAATCATTAATTTCAGCAACTGTTGTGTTTTTCGGTGTTACAATGGCTCTTTCTCTAAAATAGCAGGGGTCCATTTGAGGCTCAGAAATAGATGGATAAATTGCTGAGACAATGGCTGGAATTGGATCACATGAAGTATGAAGGAGTAAATCTGAGGGAATACTAATAAAAGAATCATCTAACTCACCAGAGAAAGGCAAATAAGAGATATCACCATTACCAATGCTTAAAATCCACCTAGCAAATTCGCTGATTTCAGTTTTTTCTTCAGCGGCCAGACCATGAGTAGAGAGACGCATGTTTTCTGTAAGAGTTAATAGAGTAAATTTAGGCCATAAAGTTGAGCTGCTTAGAGAAGCATTAATTATCTCTTCTTTTGTTCCACCAGGAATAACTGGCAAAATTTGGCGAAAATCACCACCAAGCAAAACTGTTTTACCGCCAAATGGAAGATCTCGACTACAATTGTCACACCCTGAGAGGACATCACGCATTGAACGGTCAAGGGCTTCAAAACAACACCAGTTATTCATTGGTGCTTCATCCCAAACTATGAGAGAAGTTATTTCAAGAAGGCTAGAGAGATGTGTGTTTTTCTTGATGGCACATGTTGATAATTCATCAACAGTAAGTGGGATTTTGAATCTTGAATGAGCTGTACGACCGCCTGGCAATAAAAGAGATGCAATACCGGATGAGGCCATAGCAAGGACAACTAACCCTTCAGATCTGATGCGATTGATGATTGTATGCCATAAAAAAGTTTTTCCAGTTCCTCCATGACCATGAACAAAGATTAAACTTTGTTTCTTTTGAAGGACAGCTGCAACAACTTAATCATATATTATTTTCTGCCCATTGTTGAGAAGAGGGAGATTTAATGAATGTTGACTCTTAAGGTCAGCAAGATCATAATTACGTTCTTCTCTTAGAAGCTTGTTTCTAATTTCAATTAACAATTGGTCATTGGGCATTGGCAGTTTATGATCTTGAAGTGTTGTTGCAGCATCATTGAAAAGTTGTTCAAGCTCATATAACACATAATTTTTAAGTTGATCATCAGATAAAATCAAATTTGGCATTTTAAAAGATGCTCTCAACTTATAAAGGATGTCATCGTGCATTGAATGCCAAAAGTGATTGAATAAAACCAAAGGATCAACAATTTCACAAAACAAAACAATGCTGACAAAAAGCTGTCTAAGTTGTGGAGACATTGCAGTTGCGATGGCTTCACAAAAAGCCTCAGACCATTCTTTATCATCGCCTAAAAGCCCATATGCTTTGCAAGCAAGTTGAAATGTTGGATAAACAATCCCATCAACTTTTCTTAAATCAACAAATCCTGTCGGCCCTTTAATATGGTTTAAAAGCAATCATAAAAAATAAAGTTCCCCAGCAGCAGGATGTATATATGTTAAACGCCCAAGGCTAAACCCCTTTGATCTTGTAACCCATTCTTTTTGTCTAGCATCCCATACATACTTGCTTGGAAATTCTGAATAGTAAAGTTCTCGTGCATTAGAATCTTTCTTGTTGTATTTGAACCATTCAGTAAGCATTGTTTTATTAATACCCGGCCTTCTAAGAACAGAATGGAGAGACTCGCTACCTGAAAAGACAACATTTTGTTGAAAAGGCAAATGAACCTGAAGTCTTTCAACTGGAGGGTTTCTTGAATGGATTGGAAATTGGAAAAGACGCCAAACAGCTTCATAGGGGCAAATAAAACGACAATTAAGATATGCTTGTATCTCATCATTTGTTTCATTTTGGAGCATCATACGACATCTATCAGGCCCTTTGTTGACATATTTAAATAGATATTTGATGAGCATTGATTGACAGCATATCTCAACATTTATATGTGCATTATACCGCATTAGAAGTTCTTTATTGTATGGAACAACATAGTTATTGCAAAGCATAATTCCATCTTTGAGAACAAAATTAGTGCGGCATTCACGTCGCTTATACTAAACAAACCCATTGTCACCAAAAACAGTTGAGTCTTTGAATTTTTTTGGAAATGACTTTGCACATCTAGATTCCAGCATGCATTGTGCATTTGGCTTTGCAACGCCGCATGGACCATGTATCATGAACTTAGAGACAATTTGATGACATAAAGGATCAATATTCTTATCTGGTATTTCAGTAGAAACAATCGAGTCAACATCATCAGCAGTTCGACATTTAAATTCAGAGGCAAGCCAAACCAAAATATGTGTATGTGGAAGCCCTCTCTTTTGAAACTCAATTGCACATACATCTATCAAGTTACAAAATGAAATCAAATAAGAATAAATAAATAAAGATATACATGATGAGAAAGAAAAGAAATGGGTTAGGCCTAATTACCAGCAATTGTCTTGCCAAAAGGGACACTAGATTTGATGAACTTCAACATATCAAGAACCTTTGCTTTAAAAACACGTGTGATTATATCAGGCTTGTCTTCATGTTTATAAAGTCTGCTTTTTTAAGCTCTCTTAGGATTTCAGGCCAGCTTGTATTGCATGTGAATGTGATGAAAAGATCTGGATTTCCATATGCCCTACAAATGGCCATAGCATCTTGGTAATTATTTATCATGTATCGCGGGCTACCAGTTAAAAAAGAGGGGAGAATAATTTTTCCTGTTTTTGACCCTTGAATATCCCCTCTAAGAACAGCTTCATTAATGCCTTGATAGAGCTCAGTTCGAAGATCATTTTGGTTCATTCTAATGTAATCAAGCCTGTCTTCCTCAACATTGGTAAACGCATCAACTAAAAATTGTTGCTAAAGACGACCTTCTTTTGTAATAGTGTCTTCACCATATTCCCTCTCATGAATAAGATATGCATAAAAAGCTCTCATTGGTACATTTTGACGCTTTCTAGGAACCTGATTATCATGGTTGGCAAAACTAATATTAGTTCGATAACCATCTTCACCAAATGGAAAAAGAAGAGGATATTGCAATGACATAAATTTTGGATGCAATTTTAAGATTCTTTGTAAAGTCCCTGACGAACTTTCAATAACAATATCTCGTTCTGAATGATAATCACCAATATCTCCAACAATCAAGCCACCAATATCATCTGAAGATGGGTCATTATACTGTCTTGAGTCATGAGTTCTTTGACCAAGCAACCGTAGTTTATATCCATGATTGCCAGACATTGACAACCTTTGTGAAGCATGATGAAATAAGCCAACTAAACAGTTAGTTGAATTAAGCATGTCAATAAGATGCTTGACAACAGATTCATCTAAAGTTGAAGTAGAGCTCCCATGTGGAAACGATGCTAGTCGATTTGCAACTTCATTTGTAGTGTCATAAATATAAAATTGAGCAAACTTTGGAGTTTCTCCATCAGAAGGCAAAAGAGAACCCATTAAATGATGACAATGGCCATTTATCTTAAAAACATAGGGCCCAGGTCGACGATTGACTGAGTGATCTATATTAGCCCCCATGGATGTAAAAGCAAACATAGAGTTGTAGGCTCGAATATTTGTGCGGAATTTCTTAGAAGCTTGACCAAATGCAGGGTCCAGAAGTTCATCGAGAACATGAGGCGTCGATAATGGTCGTGGAAGCCTAATCTTTCCACCAAGACAACAGAGTGAGAACTGTGGATTGGTTTTGGTTGAGCGTGCAAGCTTCTCATCAAGCCAGAAAAAAGCCTTGCAATGAGAGCATTTGAATGTTTTGTCACCAAAGTCAATGTACTCATTTGTACTTCCTAAAGAAAAAAAATGAGTCAAAGAAGATGTCAATGGATAACTAAAAGTCTTGGAATTAAAAAAAAAAAAAAACCAAAAGAGAAACAAAATTACAAAACAAACTTTTTCTTTTTTTTTTTGATATGAAGCTTGCCCAATCATTAGTTGCTCAACTGCAGAAGCTGTAAGTTCATGATCAACACAGGTTGAACCAGAAGCACCAAGACTTTCAGCGTATGATACATTTGATGATTGTAATGAGCAAGATTGATTGTTTGTAGATGCTAAACAATCATGATCTTGCCGGTTTTGAGAATACAATAAAGGTTGAGAACGTGAGCTCTCTCCTTGATAAAAATGTGAGAGCTGAGTATTCGAAGGCCCAGAATCAAGATTTGTAGTTAGCCTTGATGATCGTGTTAACGTACCAACTGAGCAAATATAAGTTTCATTTTCTTGTTGCGTGGAAATATATGGAGAATCTTGCTCATTATTAATTGCATATGATGATTGCAAGCGTTGTCGTCGGGTAGTCATGTATGTATAAAATCTAGTTAAAAAACCAAAATATTGGAAAAAGATTAACATGAAATTAGATAAAGAAATGGTGCAAGGAAAAGGCGATAATAAAATTGAGTCAAGACTTAGAGCACAAACACTGACATGATAGATATAAAATCAATAATTGAAGTTACATAAACGTAAGGGTTCTATATTAATTAGAAAAATTTTGTTTTTGATTTAATTTTTTAATATTAAATTTGTTTTTTATTTAGTTATAACACTTTTATAACATAGATTATATATCTAGTGGGTTAACTTAATTGTTTTTTTTTTTCATTTTCTTAATAACTTTTTTTCTAACTGCATCATTTATATTGGCTTGATTTAAAAGTAGATTTCATGATTAATTTATTTTTATTTTGCATTATATTATCTTGATCTAATGATTTGAGAATAGTGTTCAAAGCATAGACCTAAATTGACTTGATTTTGTTTGTGTTTTTTTTTTTTTCTAATTCCAGCAGTTAGGTCATTCCATATGTTCTAATGGTTCCTGTTCATTGTTGATTGCTTAGTAACTTGCAAGAGATTTGTACTTTTGAGATTGTGTTTCAGGCAAATCCATTATGTTTTAAATATGTATAAATATGATTTATAAGGACATAGAAATTATAGGACAGTGGAATTATATTCTCAGCCTTCTTGTCTTTTTTGTTCCTTTTTCTTATCAAGATAATATATCATACTCCTACAATGTTTTTTAGACAATAACAAAAAATATAGAAACGGTCGTACCATTTGTTTTTTTAGGTTATAAAACATTTATGTCCAAGTCTACAACTTAAACAAAACATATTTATAGTCACGTTATTATTCTGGTAAGGGAAAAAAAAATTGACTTTTTATGAATTTTAAAGGTGCTAATTTCTTTTTTTTTTTTTGTTTCTTATGGTAATTTTAGTAAGAAAAAGCTCTTGAGATAATAAAATAAGAATTTTAAGGATTCAAGATGCATTAACAGGAAAATGGGATAATTGTAATATCGATATATAAAATTTATATTTTTTTCTTAATTAATTATAATCATTTATATTTTTTTATTTAAATATATTAATTTTTTATTTTTAATTAAATACTATCATTCACTTTCCATTATAATCATGTCTCAACAAAATTAGCACACTTTTCTCATATTAAATGACTAAAATCCTTTCTGTCACACACGTCACAGTTGAATAAACAAATTTTCAAACAAAATTTTAAAGTTACAGAAACTGAAGTAGAAACTTTAAATATTCCTGTTATTATGCTATAGAAGCTGAACCAGATTTTTGTTTTTGTTTTAAAAGACTTGTGAAAGAGAGAGCATACAGAAGTGGCTAAATTCTAATCATCGAACCTGACCGAAGACTGGCCAAATTTTGGATCATTTATCTTTAGCGCCGAATTTTGCACTCAGGAATCTTATACTGCAATGGTGTGAGAAAAATAAATATGAACTACCCAAGAAGGATTCTCCATTAGCTAAACAATTCTTTTAATATGAAACAATTTTGCAGAGGGTTTGGTCTAAGAAACTTATTCAAGGTTGACATCTAATGATTTTTGTGTATTTGTAAATAAATAATTGTAAGTTGTTGACTAAATGTTATCTGTTGTGCAACAAAAAAGTACGCTCGTTCATTTTTTTCAGTCATGAAAATTTATGACTAAATGTTACATATTTGATGACAGTGTAAAAACAAATAAATGAATGACCGGAATGAAAAGAGGAAGCCATCAAAAGAACAAATATAAATTGCAACATGAATTGGCTAAATAAATAAAGATGGGAATCTAAAGCACAAATTCAACAACCATCAAAAGGGAAGAAAATACAGCAAAAACGAATTTGAATACAATTTCTTAGCAAGCAACACCTTTGCTGGTTGGTTAAAAAGCGAATGGAAAAAAGAAAAGAAAAGAGAAGCTGGTCTCACAGTTCAACATAGCAAGAAGAAGACAACCATTAATCTTGCAGACCAATAATACATGCACATACCAGCAGCGTAAGGCAAGCAAGAGTTAACGTGAACAAAGCAGCAACCCTACCGAAAAGAAGGCTAGAAAAGCTCAATAAATCTGCTGAAAACAAAGGAACCACACAGATTAATTATGGATGCATAAAAAAACAAACTAAAAAAAAAAATAGTAAGAGAGGCAATGAAAAGAGGGAAAAAAACTAAACTGATGGTGCAACAACCAGCATGAGAGGTAATGGAGAAAGATAAAAAGAGAGTGCAATAACTGGTGGGCAAAGAAATACAGAGACCGGATATAGACAAAGCATATAATATTTTTTTAGATGCATTTCAATGAAAAAAATAATAATTTTAACAACAGAGACCATATATATGTCATGATGATAGTGCCCGCCGTCGGGCTAGTATAGTAGTATCAGAACGTCTAGAGATCCTCCCTTAAGCATGGTTGCTATGCAGCGTATTTGCTGCAGCAAATAGGATGCATTTAATGCATATTGACCCACTAATTTAATTAGCAATGCAGATTCAAAAGAAAACAAAGGGTATGCTGCCAGCAAATAAAAAATATTTAATGCGTACTGGCCCACTAATTTACTTAATAATGCAGAAGCAAAAAAAAAAAAAAAAATAGGACATGCGTACACAAACGAAAACAACAGACATGCAAGCTGAAGTAACTGTTACAATCCACCAGTTGCATGAGTCTGAATGAACAGGAATACCGCAACATGATTTAGTTTCTTTGTTAATTGTTAATTAATGTTAATGTTAATTTGCATAAAATATAATGAGAGAAGAACATGTGGGTCATTGATTGTATCGTGTCATTATAAGAATAATTAAACTGTTTTTTTCATTGTTTATTCTTTGTTTTTCTTTTTACAATTGTTGTATACCGATAAAAGGTGAAAAAACTTAATAACAATGGAAAATTTTATTTTGAAGTTCTATAAAAAAAAACTTAGAGAAATTATGTCAGAAGTCATAAGGTCCTCTAATATAATAAGCTGTAAAGAAAAGTGTGGGACACACACATATATATAGGTAGCTTTAAGCAAGAAAATATGAGAAATATATCATGATGTATAGATGTGAACATAAGGGAGATGTTTTTAATTGATCGAATGAGTTACAGGGGACAATTTGTTGAAAATTGAATAATAACAATAATTTGTAGAGTAAAATATTGGCACAAACATCTCAGGAATAGATGTATAAAATAAATGGAATATAAAAAAAAAAAACACAATGATTAGCCTTTATGAATGCATTGATAACCCTGATAGGAGCTATTAACCAGGCAAGGAAAAAAAATGTATTCTGACTATTCAAAGTAGCAAACAACTAAAGTATTCATTTAAAACTAACAAAATGAAAATTTTGTTCAAAACATGTGGTTAATTTTGCGCAAGCCAAGTCTGTCATCATCATGGGATTAACATGACTTTATACATATATTTTAGTATCTGTACCAAAGGCATGTTTCATGTATGCTCTTTATCTATAGGAACCGAGTCCTATGCCAAGAAGAAGAGTGAGGAAAGGACAAACTTGCTGATGTAATGGCGACAATGATTCTAGCCAGGTTTCAACACCTATACATTGCAAAAATAGAAAAATAGGATGAACATGTGGTAAATATAATGGATTGCACATATAGAAGCATCAAATCTTAGCTTTGAAATGCTGCATAAAGCATTGTGCACTTAATTGCACATTTTCTTCATATGACTCTTAGAAAGAAAAAAAAGGATTGGATATCCTAGCGCACCATGAATCACAGATTTTGCTTGCAATCATCTCCACTGGAAAAAATAATCAAAGTAGAGTTTGAAAGCATGGTTTATGTCATTTCAGCAAGTTTAGTATCCCAATGCAGCAAGTTATTAGAGGTGACCAACTGATCCAATAGAGTGAAGCACTAAGGGCAAAATTTAAGAAGAAAGAAATCTGCTAGCCCAGAACATTGCAATTTCTGTTATTCATTGTAGGAACAGCAGTTCCTGACATTTTCTTAGGTGCAATACAGATCATAATCAATCTCCTTCCCCACCAACTGTAACTTAAAATGTTGTTTATGTTATAACAACTTTGAACCCAATCTAATTTTATAAGTTCTCAAACTATTTCCTAAAGATATACGCTAGAACATCACCAATCATTACTATAAAATCAGAAATTGTTCTTTGTACAGTGAATATGACCATGATCATGACCAACTTCATATGATTTTTGAATTAAACATTGAAATCTGGCATGAAGATAGACAAAGCAAACACATTGAACATTATCATGGAATGGAGACAAATCTGGCTTCTTTTTTTTTTTACATAGAGCACCAGCAAATTTCATAAACAACAGCTAGTGATTTATCCAATTTCTAATCATTTCTAACATATCAAGTCCCAATAAAAAGCTCAGAATTTCTTCCAGAGTTCTACATTTTAAATTAGCATTAACTTTCGTAAACTACTCATAACAATTCAAACCAACTAACCTAAACTCGCGGACTCGTCCAATTACCCACCAATCACTAACTTTCCCAAAGCCAGAAATTGAAAAACACTTGTAGAAACCAGCCCCTTAATAAATTTAAAATCTATTAATAATTAGCCTCAAAATCACCTGTCAATAGCAAGGGGGGACATTTTGAAAAAAAAACTTCTTCCAAAAGTTCTGAAAACCAGTTAAAAATTGATTACCTGAACATCATGAGGGTTCCAATGAATTGTCATACAATTAATCTATCATGCAAGAACCATCCATCACCAACAATGCTAGGAACATGTCAATATCATCATCAAGACATATCCTCACAACCACCTTGGTTTCGTAACCTGGATCCCCACTCAAGGCTAGGTGAATCAATGGCTTCGAAGGTCAAAGCAACCTATAACAGAGTAAAAAGGGAAACAAATCAGTATCTCCAAGTAAAAAGCAAACAACCAAAACCAAACAAAAAAAGAAGAAGAAAAGAATGGAAAGATAAAACACAAATGAGTGTATAGATGCAAAAACCCTACACAGACAATCGAAAAACCCATCAACATGAACAAATGGAAATAGAAAAAGCAGACAAAAATCAAAAACTCATCTCTTAAAAACTTTGCGAACCACAAACAAAAGAAGTAGATCCATGGAAAAAAACCAACTTATAATAATAAGAAAAGAGAAGAAAGAAATGCAAAAATTGTTCTGTCTTGAGAGGAAGGGAAAAAGGTGAAAAATTGTGGTGTTTATCCATACGTGTTTCTAGATTTGAAAAGAAGAGAAAAAATCTTTGCTTGTAAGTTCACGCTACAACCAGTGAAAAGTTACAAAAGAAGAGAAATTGAAATTGAAAACACAACTTAACTATCGTGAGAAATACTGTTTGAATTCACAGTTAAATGAGTCTGAATAAACAGTATTTTCGCAACATGTTTTAAATTTTTTTTGTTAATAACCATCTGTAAGTTTACTTATAATTGTTTTGTAAAATATTTTTTACATTAACGCATTAAAATAATTTAAAAATATTAAAAAAATATTAATTTAAAATAAAAAAATAATTAACATAAATATCTCAAATTCGTAATAGGTAATAACACATAAGATCCACCCATATAATAGTACACATAATAATCACACACGTATACTATCCTATAGTCTCATTTTTTATTGTATATTATTTTTTATATATGATTTACTAACTTTAAGCATCAAATGATTTTCTATTCTCATAAATAACTTATTTTACAGGAGTTCATGAACTACGAGCACAATCCAGCTTCTAAAAAAACCTTCAGAACCTGCTTTATACCGGTGGAAAAGCATCATTCAAGCTACCTAACAAAATAGCCTTCTCCAAGTGTACCTCATTTATGCTGACGCTGCTTGCTTTCAGCTAGTAACTTGCTCCACAGTCCTACCGACAAAAATCCACATCATGCACAATTACTAGGATCTTTAATGCAATATCTATAATTTCTTATTTATCTTCTCGTTTAAAGAAAGGGAAATTAAGGATTTGTTTGATAGTGTACTTACTATTATTATTTTGTAAAGTATTTTTTATTTATAAATATATTAAAATAATTTTTTTAAAAAAAAAATTCTGAAATCAATATATAAAAATAATCTAAAAATATTAAAAAAATATTAATTTAAAATAAAAAAAATAATTTATTTTTTTAAAAAATGTTTGGAAATACAAAATCACTTTCAGGTTTTTTTTTTTTTTAATTCAAACCACAAAGAAAGCTTTGTTTAATTAGTTAAATATTGCCTTTTGCACTGTACTTCAAAACTGGTGGATAAATATTACTTTTTGTATATATATCAAATTATAAAATTGTCTTTAAAATCATATAATAATAATAAAAAACCTAAATAAAAGTAAAAACAAGCCATTAATAGCAAGTTATAGAAATTTTGATTATAAAGTTAATCAATTGATTTTACTATTATAAAAAATAACACATAGAAAAAGCTTCGAGACCTAAGTTAAATAATTTTTTGAAAAAATAATTAAATAATTATATTTTTTTTAAAAAAATCAAGTTATCCCTAATCAGTTGTAAAACGATTAGTGTTCTATGTGAAAAGATCTAATAGATAGATAACTTAGTTTTTTAGTTGGGCAAAACATCAAGTTTAGTATTCTAATCGAATCAAGATATTTTTACTGTACATTTCCCATGAACTTTAGGTTTTTGTTAAATTTCTTTACTTTTCCCATGGGGTTTAAGTTTTTGTTAATTGACTCTCAAATTTCTGTACTTAAGGGTTCCTTTTCTTTCTAATTCTTTTTATTATAGATAAGAAAATATTTATTTATTTCTGTTTAGTTTGATAATAACAATTGAACCACGCAAATTTGAATGCCCTTGTAAGCCCATGTTAAAATTTTCTGGGTAGAGAAACGAAAACACATTCCAGTGAACAGTGAAAAGAATGCAGAGCTAAAACACTTTTCACAGAGGTTTTAGTTTTCTTTTTAATTATTACTATTATTATCAATAAAGAACCATTGCTGGTTCATCCTGGTAGTTTGCCCAGCCGTTGTTGAAGAAAATTCCACTTGAATCTTGATCCACACCAGGTAGGAATTGAATCTGCGATATGCAATTATTCACACTTTCGATGCTCGATCCCCTTTCCGAGGGAGCATGATTAGCTAAGCGTCAAGACAACTGATTACACTGCGCACCGAAGAAGATACTGGAGAGCAAGAGAGATGGAACATGAACATAAGCTTGTTCATGATTTATATATATACATTGATCAATAGAGACCAGACAGTATTTGATGAGTAAATAGTAATCACACATTATTTCCAAGTATAATTGCGTTTGATAATTCTAGGAGTAAGCTGGGCAGAGTGTTTGTCTTCTAATTTGGCACCCAGTGAAGAGAAGATATCCCAATTACCATTATTCCAGAAGGTAGAGTAGACATCAGGAACATGTGCAACCTTCAAGTAATCTCCATCTTCTCCATTAGGATGCAGAGTCATGGCTAGTTCTTTTGGCATGTCGAAGAATTCCAGTACTTTCAGCGTGCTCAAGTGCTCAATGCCTGATGGCACCCTCCGCAGTGATTTGCAGCTCTGGACTATCAGCTTTTCTAGACAGGGCATTGCTCCCTGCTCTACAGTTATCATCCTGAGCCTTTCTAGTTTATTTAACCCCAAGAACTTGAGACGCTGAAATCCCTTGGATTGAAAACACAAGAGCTCTCCATTGTAAACCTGTACTAATTCAAGATGTACTAGGTTGGGTAAATGTTGAAGAGATAGAAGTGGGTCGTCATTCAACTGACTCCATTTTAAAACCAACCTGACCAAGCTGTCCAGTGAAGATATCCAGTCTGGTAGTTTCTCCATACGTCCTCCCAAGTACAATCGTTGAAGATATTGAGGAGGCGATGCTACGTAGTCCAGATCAATAATCTCGTTTTCTGTGATAGAAGTAACAGACAAGGCACGGAGATTCGTCAGCCTTTCAACAGAAGAGCAGAGAGCCTTCCCATGTTTTTTCTTCAACTTTAGAATTCCTAACTTTCTCAACTGTTTCAGTCTTCCCAGTTCGAACATAAGATTCCTGCCCTGATTTGCCTCTACGAAGCAAAGCTTTTGTAAGGATTGCAGACGTCCAATTTGACCCGGGGCCTTGAAACCGTATTTGGTGGAGATCCGGTCATCAGAATCAATTTCAAAACGATACACCAAGAGGTAACAAAGTTTCTGGAGCTTCCGAATCTCAACAGGCAATTCAGAGACTGGAGCACGTTTCATATCCAACGTCTCAAGATTCTTAAGCTGGCTAATAGTACTCGGAATAAAATTCACTTTGGTATTCCTCAAACTTAAGTATTTTAAGAGGAAGAGACTGACAATTTCCTTAGGAAATTCCTTTAGAGGTGCGCCTTCCAGATCCAACACATGAAGCAGCCTGAGACGACCAGAAAACAATTTGCGTGCAGGAGACTCATAATTACAATCTGCCACCCAGAATGTAAACAACGAACGAAGTCGAGAGGCAACCTGTCTTCGTTGTTTATTGGGCATGGCATTATGGATTGACACACGGCGAACCTTTTCTGGCCATGTACTGCCTTCTTCCCTGGCGATTACTGCAAAGTCCTGGTCTTTTGCCATTGCAATCATAATCTCGCGCAGGAGGTCATGGATGCGGCATGTTTTGACCCGTCCATCAGTGGTTGTCTTCACCACTTGAACCAAGCTTCTCTTCATGAGCTCATTCAGGTATTCTTGTGCTACTTCCTCTACTGTCATTCCTTCTTTGCCTTTGACAAATCCTTCAGCTATCCACAATCGAATAAGCGTCATACGTTTGATTCGGTTACCCACAGGGAAGATGCTGAAATACAACAAGCAAGATTTAAGATAGTAAGGCAAATCGTTGTAACTGAGTGACAGTATTTTTCTTGCACTCATCAGCATGTCATTTTCTTCCAATCCAGCACCAAGGCTACGATGCACCATTTCCCACTCGTCTATTCTGCTCTTGTCCTTTGTTGCCAGAACACCACTAATTGCCACAATTGCAAGCGGCAAGCCCTCACATCTATCCAGAATTGTTTCTGAAACACTCTTCAAATGCGGAGGGCAAGTATTATTCTGAAATATCTTCTTATAGAACAAAGTCCGTGATTCTTCGCGAGACAACGGATTTAAAGGGTAGACTTTGTCAGGGGAATCCATGCATGAGGTAGAGGCAACTTCAGTGTTTCGTGTGGTGACCAATATTCGGCTGCCACAGATGTTGTTTGGCGACGCATGCTGGAAAACATGCCAAGCACTTGGGTGCCACACATCATCCAAGACTATCAGGTATTTCTTCCGTTGAAGGAATTCATGGATGACACTTCTTAGCTTATTGTAGTCCATGCTGTCCACACCTTTTGGATCTGGTTTTCTATGGACACGGAAGAGTTGTTGAATCATGTCTTTTAAGAGGTCTTCTCTCTTAAAAGATTGAGACACAGTTACCCAAGCACGGAACTTGAAGTGTTTCTTCACGTTTGAATCGTCATAGACCCTTTTCACCAAAGTTGATTTTCCCAGGCCTCCCATTCCGACCACAGAAATCACTTCACGTCCTGTTTTGCTTCCAAGAAGCCACTCAATCAATTGCTGTTTGGGTTTTTCAATGCCCACCAGATCAGCTTCTTCTATTAAAAGGGCATCCCTTTGACATTCTAGCCTAGGGATGCTGTTGGAGCTTGATCCTTGAATCATTATATTATTCTTGTTGCAGTATCTCCGATGTGACTCTGAGATACTGATGACTCGAGATTTGATGCTTTAGATTTTTGAAGCAATTCGTCGCCGAGCTCTTTTATCCTTAATAGAGCGAGAAATTTTCCTGAAACAGGAAAAAATACCGTGCCCACGATCACTAACATGGGATAGGCTGAAATTATCAAGAGCATCCTCCGTGTCATAAGCTGCATCTCTCACTTTCTTGACCAAACATTTTAACACAGGATCACTGTCTTCCATCGTGTCTCCAAGTCTTAGGAAGGCTGTCATGAACTCTAGTTCATCACTGATATACTCAACTTCACACTCGACTCCTGCCAGGTTTTTTCCCCTTTCTACGAGGAAGTCTGCAAGCTTCGTGAGTAAAAAGGTTACCACGCCTTCAGACATGGGTGGTTTTACTTTTTAGTTTTCCAGCAAGTGATTCTGAAACTTTAGGGAGTTTAATATTGGTGTTCAGAGTTGGAGTTGGTTTGTGTTTCTGAGAGTTCACTCTCTATTTACATAGTGTTTATATACACATACATACATACATACAAATTATATTCATAAAGGAAGTGCTCATCCAGATTTAATACACACACACACACATATATATATATATGTGTGTGTGTATTAAATCTGGATGAGCACTTCCTTTATGAATATAATTTGTTAGTAACCAATGAGATCTTTTCTAGAAAGTGTAGGACACTCCAAATAACCATCAGCAAGGTTCTTCTGTACTTGTTGTCTAAAGTTCACTATTTGCAAGCTCTATGTAACTTCTCTTCAGTCATACCGGTATTTCAATAGCTCCAAAAGGTTCGTGAAATTAGTTTTCTTTTTTCCCATTTAGTTTCAGCAAAGAAATGAACAATTTGGTATTTTCTTCTCAGAAATTTAAGACCCTGCTGTTATCAGATGCACCTGGGTTCTTAAGTCCGTTTTGCTGAATCCTGAATGTGATGAACTGAGGTGGCCTTGTCTTCTGGATGGTTGCCACTTTGGCAGCTTTAAAATTAATGTAAAACTTGACCAAGACAAACAATCTGACGCCGGACATGAAGATTTTATAATCGGCTTTTGCGTATATCTATAAAATAATAGCAAACCCAAACTGGGCTAATTTATGCTGACGCTGCTGAAAGAGCTTGCTTTCAGGCAGTGACAATGCTATCTCACATTACCAGATGCTTTACAAGTGTCCTCTTCTTGTACTGCACAGAATCACTGTAAAAGGAATCTTCAAGTAAATATTAAAATACCTTTTCTTTTCTTTGTTTAGGCAAGCACTCAAGTCAGATTCAAATCCTTTCGAGAGTAAAAATAAAATAAAAATACAGAACAAGGACAAGAACAAGATTTTGTTAATTCTGGGTCCCTGTCTCTCTCGGTGGCAAGCTTTGGATCCACCTTCGGCATTTGAGTCATCAGGTTATACTAACTTTCTTTAGAAAAGAAAAGGGCAAATAAAAGAATAAAAACACACAGTAAACCCTGTGAATTTGACTTCTCAGACATCATTTTGGATAACCATGCGCCGCAGCTAGTCAGCGTTAACCTTTTCTCTGAAGGAGAAGGCAAACTACTAGTTAAATAACACCAGGAAATTACACAGCAGCACTAACCTTTTAAGGAGAAGGCAGACTACTGGTTAAAGAACGCTGGGAAATTAGACAGCGTTTGCAGCACTGACCTTTTAAGGAGAAGGCAGACTACTGGTTAAAGAACGCTGGGAAATTAGACAGCGTTTGCAGCAATGACCTTTTAAGGAGAAGGCAAACCACTAAAGAATTATAGTGAAGTTTCTGCAGAGTCTTGGAAGCTATTTCAAGAAAACTTCTTGTTAAGCAACTGAGAAATTTACAATCATCCCCGAAAAATCTTGAGACGTGATCATATGGGGGAAATCTATGAGATCACACAATAACATTTTTATCGAGTTGGAGAGATATGCAGCTGATGATTCACCTTGGCTCATGCACAACCTTCCTTACGTGATAACTTACATATATGACAATTAAGTCCTAATCCAAAAAATAAATAAACTTTTGGGTTAAATATCGATTCTTGTATATAAGTCACTTAGATTTTTTCTATATTTTTTTTAGATTCTATATTTTAATTCATATTTTTTGTTTTTTTCTTTTATCTTTTTAAATTCCTAGTTATTTTTAAAAAAATTAGGTTTTTTTGACCTATTAAAAGGTCGTGTAAACCTCTTAAAAAGACAACTACCATAAATTTTATTTTTTAAAAAATAAAATTATAAATTTAGAGTTTACATCTAGAATTCTTTTTGCCCATTAAACCTTGCCTTTTTTTTATATTATGATTTTTATGTTATTGCTGTCTTAGTTAGCAGAACTTCCACCTGCATTAAATAACTTAAAAGAATTCTTTTTCGCTGGTGCTTTAATTGATTATGGGTTGTCTATATCTCTCTCTAATGCAATCTTACATGTAGATTTTATATGTATAAATCCTAATGACAAGCTATAAGTGTTGGATACAAATTGAAACAAGAAACATTAGTCCCTTCAGAGAAGGGAAGGGGGCAATTAGTTGCAACCCTTATTGATTTGTACCATGCTGGCTGTTGTATCTTATCTTAAAGTGAGGGATCCTCAATAGCCCATGAGCTTCTTTATTAGGGCATCTCAAAGGATGTGCTAAATGAAAAAAAAAATAATAATAACCTTTTGGCTTTTATCTTTAATCTTTACACCTCTAATGAAAAATATCAAAAAACCATTCATCTAATAATTTAAATTTTTTAGATAAGTTTTTAAAATATAATTTATATTATTCTCTAATACACCCCTTTAAGTAAAAACCATTTGGTTTTGAAACTTGTACAAACCTATACTATCTTGTGCTTAATTTTTATAAAATAAATGATGATGATGAGATTCGAACTCGGGATCGCTTGATTACCAAAACTCTGATACCATGTCCATAAATCATTTCACCCAATAACTTAAGTTTGTTTGGTAAAATCTCAAATTATGATTTATATTATTTTTTAATAGAAAAACTATATTGAATAGGCAAAATAACATTTTTATGTTGAAGAACTATTTTTATATATCGGTCAAAAATGCTAAAATTTTGTTTAATATATTTTTATATAAAAAAAGGGTTTTGATTGGAGTTGTCTGACTTCGTTACATTCAATAATATCAAATATATTTAAATACAATTTACTCTTCTAAATGAGTATTTTTACCATCAAAGTGCCTATAAATAATAATAATAAAAAAACTACATTTATACTATTAAAAAATTATATTACTAATTTGACTCTTAAATAGGCTGCGAGATGCTCTTAGTATGCTATAAAAAGCTTGGCAAAGACTATTTCAAAAGCTGAAGTCAGAAAGCTTTTTATATGATATATAGTAGCCTTGTAGAAAAATCAACCCTAGCTCCACACTCCTCCATCGACACGGATTATTTGAATATTAACGAGAAATATTCACAGTCTACACGGCACACCTTACACCAAATTAAGAGAAAACAACAGCGAACGAAGGGAAGGAAGACAGAATAAGAGATAAGTTTATTCATGAATAATTTACAATCACATAGATAAATTAAAAATACTTTATAACAGATCAAAACATGTTATTTCCAAATATAGTCGCGCCTGCTACCGCTAGGGCTAGGCAGGGCAGGACCTCCATCCTCTTTGGTTAATAAAGTGAAGTTATCCAATATACCGTTGTTCCAGTAGGTAGAGTAAACATCTGGAACATGAGCAACCTTCAAATAATCTCCGTTCTCTTCACTGGGTTGCAACGTCATGATGAGTTCTTTTGGCATATTGAAAAATTCCAATACCTTTAGCGTGGTCAGGTGTTCAATACCTGACGGCACCCTTTTCAATTCCTTGCAGCTTTGGACGATCAGCTTTTCAAGACAAGGCATTGCTCCTTGTTGAACAGTTATCACTCTGAGACTCTCTAATTTATTTATGCCCAGGAACTTGAGCCGTTGAAATCCCTTAGCTTGGAAACACAGCATCTCCCCATCGTAAACCTGTACAAGCTCGAGGTGTAGTAGATTGGGCAGATGTTGAAGAGATAGCAGTGGATCATCACTTAAGCGACTCCATTTTAAAACCAACTTGACCAAGCTATCCAAAGAATGCAACCACTCTGGTAAACTCTGTAACCGTCCTGTCAGGTACAATCGCTGAAGAAATCGAGGAGGATTTGATAAGTACTCCAAATCAATGGATTCACTGTCTGTGACTGAAGTAATAGATAAGGCACGAAGGTCTGTCAGCTTTGTAACAGAAGAGCATAGAGCCTTCCCATGTTCCTTCCTGAACTTTACAATGCCTAACCGTCTCAACTGATTCAACCTTCCCAGTTCCAGCAGAAGATCACCGCCTTGATTTGCCTCTACAAAGCAGAGTTTTTGTAAGGATTGTAGACTTCCGATTTGGGGTGGTGGTTGGAAACCATATTTGGTGTGAATCCTGTCATCAGAATCAATTTCATAACGATACACCAAAAGGTGGCGAAGCTTTCTGAGCTTCAGAATCTCAACAGGCAATTCAGAGATTTGAGTTTGTTTTAGATCCAACGTTTCCAGATTCAGAAGCTTGCTAATAGAGCTTGGAATGGAATTGACATTGGTGTTCCTCAAACTTAGATACTTTAAGAGGAAGAGGCTGGAAACTTTGCTGGGGAATTCCTTCAGAGGTGCTCCTTCCAGATCTAACACATTAAGCAACCTCAGGTGACCAAACGACAAATTAGGCGCAGGAGAATCAGGACAAGAATCTGCCCCCCAAAATATGAGCACCGAACGAAGTCGAGAGGCACCGTGTCTTCGTTGTATACTCGGCACGGCTTTATGTATAGACACACGACGGACTTTTTCAGACCACATCATGCCTTCTTCCTTGGCTATTGCTACAAAGTCCTGGTCTTTTGCCTTTGTAATCATAATCTCTCGCAGAAGGTCATGGATGCGGCATGTTTTGACGCGTCCATCACTGGTTGCCTCTACCACACGAACCAAGCTTCTTTTTATGAGCTCATTCAGGTAGTCGTCTGCAACTTCCTCTAATGTCATTCCTTCCTTTCCTTCCGCAAATCCTTCAGCTATCCATAGCCGAATAAGTTTCATCCGCTCTATTGGATTACCTGCGGGGAAGATGCTGAAATACAGCAAGCAAGATTTGAGGTAGTAAGGCAAATCACTGTAACTCAGTGACAGTATTTTTCTCGTACTCATCAGTGTGTCGTTGTTTTCAAATCCAGCACCAAGGCTACGATGGACCATTTCCCATTCGTCTATTTTATTCTTGTCTTTTGCTGCCAAGACACCACTGATTGAGACAATTGCAAGTGGCAATCCCTCACATCTACCGAGAATTGTTTCTGAAACACTCTTCAAATGTGGAGGGCAAGTATTGTTCTGAAATATCTTTTTGCAGAACAAAATCCAAGATTCTTCTTGAGATAATGGGTCCAAAGGAAATACTCTGTCAGGGAAATCCATGCATGCGGTGGAGGCAACTTCAGTATTACGAGTTGTGACCATAATTCGGCTGCCGCAGTTGTTGTTTGGCAAGGCATGTTGGAAAGCACCCCAGGCACTTGTGTTCCATACATCATCCAAGACAATCAGGTACTTCTTCTGTTGCAGAAATTTATTGATCACTGTCCTTAGCTTATCATAGTCCATGCTATCCACACCTTTAGGACCTGGTTTTCTGTGAACACGAAAGAGTTGTTGAATAATGTCTTTTAGGAGCTCCTCTTTCTTGAAAGATTGAGAAACGGTGATCCAAGCTCGGAACTTGAATTGTTTCTTCACATCTGGATCGTCGTAGACTTTTTTCACCAAGGTTGACTTCCCCAACCCTCCCATCCCAACCACGGAAACCACCTCCCGTCCTGATTTTCTTTCCAAAAGCCACTCGATCAACTGCCTTTTGGGTTTTTCAATGCCCACCAAATCAGCTTCTTCGAGCAGAAGGCCATCCCCTTGAGATTCCAGCCTTGAAATGCTGCCGAAGGTTGAGCCTTGCCCCATTATATTATTTCTGATCAGGTATCTCCGGTGTGCTTCCGAGATGCCTGTTACTCTGGCTTTGATGGCTCGGATTCTTGAAGCTATTTGATGGCGAGCTCTTAAATTCACAGAGTAGTCGAAACTTCTTAGGAGAGGAGCAAAGAATCTCTGTCCACGATCATGTGTAAGACGCAGCTTGAAATCATCAAGAGCATCTTCCGTCTCATAAGCAATATCTCTCACTTTCTTGACCAACACTTCAAGGCTCGGGTCCCTCTCTTCCATGGCATCAGCAACTCTTAAAAAGGCTTTCATGAACTCCAGTTCATCACTGATATACTCAGCTTCTGTCCGAACCCCTGTCAAAAGCTGGCCCTCTTCTTCGAGAATTTGAGCAAGCTTCGAGAGGAGGAAGTTCACTGAACCTTCAGCCATTTTATCCCTTGCTTAAATAGCTAGAAGTTCGGGATCTGCTTGCTTACAAGATAGAGTAGGTTCTGTTTGTCAGAAAATTAACTGCATCCGAAGTGCTATTCTAATATATGCATTAGATTTGTGACAGGAATGGGTATTTAAGGGTATTTCTTAAAAGATGGCTGTAGATGGGATTTTTGTTGTAAGTGTCAGGACACTAAGAGTTTTGTTCAGGGTTCAGGTTAAATGTCAGGCTTGGTTGTGTTTTTTTTTTCCCCTCAAGGAATGGAGCTTGAAGAGAAGGTTGTTTTGAACTGTGATTCTGAGACTCCAACTTTGGGCTTATATAGTTAATTTGTTCTCGCATAAGATCAACCAGCCATGGTTGTCATAGGAAATATTCAAGATCCCTGGTGATCTGTTATCCACACACCATCCAGCCACTTATTTGCTTGGGAGCATAGTTTACTCAGAATTTTCGTAAGCAGGAATATAGATCTGTAGTTTTTTATTGTCTCTTCCAAAAAATGTTAATTCCATGAAATTCTCCAATTTGGCTTAAAGTTATGCCAGCCTCAAAAGTAATGGCCATTTCTACCAATTAGAGTCCAGAGAGCTTAAATTACTTGCGGAGGAGAGTTAAATGATTGATGATCTCTCACTCGCTGAAAGTTCCAAGAAGCTACTTTTCTCTTTCGTGGAAAACTTCACGGGCTGCTGTCAAAATTAAAATTCCAAGGGTCATTTTCATGAATGATGAGGCACCTACGAGGCCTAATTTGTTTTCTTTTCCTTGTTATTAAAAAGAGATGAAAAAACTATGTATTTTAAACTCAACCCGACCTGACTCGGAGAACTCATGACCTGGAGCCTAAACCGAGAAACCTGGACTCAAAGCCCGACTCAAACCAGATTTCTAGTCGAGCCGAGCCAAACAAGATGTTGAGGTAGTAAAACCTGATTAACCCAGCCATGTTTTCAGTGACTTTCATGACCTGCAAAACTAGCTTGGTCAATCCGAGATAACTCGTAACCTTTTCCAAGGAATTACTTTTCCTGAAATACCACCTGAATAGTTCCGTTCGCGAGGTTGAAAAGTTCAGTATTTCTTCTAGGAAATTGCAGATATGACAACACATACACTCAAACAAGCTACAACGTCCTTTTTGTCCATATCAGCAAGTAAGATTTTTAAATATAAATTGAAGCTCTCGAAAGCTACAAATAACAATATTCTTTTAAGGAAAAAAACAAACCTGTAAGCTGATGGCTACCTCGTCATTGATATGGCACTGTGTTCACTAATCAATAACCAGGTGTTACATTTTGACCATGGAAACATCCTTGTCACCACTCATCACCACCAAACATCCTTGTCACCACTCATCACCACCAAGACAATGTCAAGCATTAACAAGTATTAACAACGAATGATGAACTCTGCTATTACCAAGTTCCACTTATTGCGAAATTACAGGACAAACATCCTTGTCATCGCCATTTGAATATTGCCAAACTTACCAAGCAGTTTAGGTTTAGGTTATGAGATAACAAATCCGTTCATGCTTTCTCTGGAAATAAAGATCGACTAATCTCAATTGTTGGAATTGCCCAGCAGTAACCACTGGCATCAAAATTCAATGGTGGTCGTGACAGATGTTGAGGATATGAACAAAATGAAGATGTCACTTTGGGTCACGCACAGGATGAACCATCAGGAAATGCAGGAGAGATGGGCCAGGAGAAATCTTCTCCTAGAAGAAATGATCAAAGTTTTCAAAGAGCTCGATATTGAATATCGCATGCTGCCCTTGGATGTGAATATCAGAAACATGCCGTCTTTGGTCTCGAACAGGCTGCCCTCAAACTGGACCACTTGTGCCAATTAATCAATAATTGAAGAAAGATAACATTGGATTGATGAGTTCTTAAGAGGAAAGATAGGATTCTAAATTAAGGATTCAATAAAGATTGCCCCTACTCAAGACATGTGAACAACATAAGCAGCTGACTCCATGTAAACTGAATGTAAACGGTGTAGTTTAGGAAATACCAGTAGCATGTTACCATTTGATGATAATAGTTTGATCTTACCAGTGGATGACATCTTTCAGATTTACGGTTAATTTCACAAGTTATTAATAACCAATGTCTCCTTAATTACGATTAAATAATTATCTATGCAACTCTAATTTTCCAGGGGATATTAGTCATAAAAAGTAATTTTGAACTTTCATGGCATGTAGTAGTAATAGTATTAATCGTACACGCGTTATCGTTGATTTTTTACAGCAACTTGTATGTGTATAGATATATTATCACCCTGACCCATAAGATTAAGGGTTTATTTAGAAATGCTGTTAAAATTGCATTTTTTCTAAAAAAAATTAAAAAAAATTGCTAAAAATTATTATTTTTTATGTTTTCAAATTATTTTGATGTGCTGATTTTAAAAATAAAAAAAATATTATTTTGATGTATTTCTATGCAAAAAATACTTTAAACTACAATCGCTATCATAATTCCAAACAGGCCCTTAAGTCATTGCAATCCATGGCCCCAAGAGTTTTTTTTGTTAATCCTAAAAGATATATAGCTCAATTGGCTAGGCTCTAATTTTGTTTTCTAGAGGTTACCAGTTCAACTCTCACAAACTTCAAGGTCACTTGAGGTTTACATGGTCTTTAATTTTAAAGTTTGTAAAATTAGTTAAGGTGCGTGCAAGCTGTCACAAACACCTACATTAATTAAAAAAAAAGATTTTTTTATGGACAATACGATTCAAACTTGAGACTTATTTGATAATCGTCGCCCAACAAGCATAAAGCATGAAACTCAAGAGCCCTCCCCTGAATAATCACATTTTTGTAGATGGCAACTCTCTCTTTTGCTTTCCTACAAGCCCCGGTCATGACCAGGTATCTGTAGCAAATTTGTCATCCTTTTTCCAACCACCATGACTTTTTTCATTGTAGTAGTTGGTTCTGCACATTGGTTGTTGCCAAGAGCTTTCACTTCTCCTATAAATGGAGACAAAAAGAGTGCAAGAGTGTGCTGTGAGTGTAAGTGAAGTGCAAGGGTAGAGAAAGTGTGCAGTGAGTGCAACTTTGAGAGTTGTGAGTAGATTTTAGAGAACATCGAATGAAGAGTGAAACACTGGATTTTGGGATTGTATTGGAGTTGAGCTGAGTGTTTAAATCATTCCTCTAATAATATATAATCTGTTGTCTCTATGGACGTATCCGGTTTTAGGAAACCACGTAAATCTGCTTGTTTGTGTTTTATTTGTGTTTGCTTTCGGTCCAATATGCACAACAACATCCTGTTACCTATTTATCAATTTGGCTAGACCCATGTTTAGTTGCTTCTTTGTTAAGAGAAAAAAATAGAGATTTTTGCTGCTACCTATAGGATTATTGTCCTCAAGCTTTCGTGTCTACTTTGCTTATATTGTTCAACGTTACTTAGACAACGACATTTTAAATTAAATTCAATTTCCTTTAACTCGGTTATAAATTATATTGATTTTAATAATTTTATTTAATTATGTTATAAGAAAATAAATACTTGCAAAATCAAGCATCAACTCAATTTAAAAATGTTTTTGTTAAGACTGTACCAATATATAAAGCTATACTGTCATAACCCAATTTTTAACCATTTTATTGTAATTATTTTATTTACTGAAAAAATGATGAAAAAAAAAGTAAAAATAAAATAAATGAAGAATGAATTAAAATTTAGGTTAAGGGCAATATAATTGGAAGTTTAAAGATTTAATTAAATTTTTGACTAGTTTAATTAATCAAGTCAAAGGTTTAATTGGATAATTGATAAGTTTTGAGACTTGATTAAGCTTGAAATTGATTTAATTAATCCAATTAAGGGTTTAATTGAAGAATTGATAAGTTTTGAGACTTAATTGAACTTGAAATTAATTTAATTAATAAAATCAGAGATTTAATTGAAAACTTATCAAAGTATAAGGCTGATTCTGGTCAAAATTGCTCTAGATTAGAGTACAAGGATTGTTTTGTAAAATAAGCTGAAATGCTGAGATCCAATTAAAGTTTATCCAAGGGCTTACTTACAAAAATGTTAAAACTTCAAGGATCAAATCAAAAATAGCAGTTGAATGGAAAACGGAGCCGTTTCTTGGACAAAAATGTTCACTGTCTTCTTCCTCCATTTCATCAGTTTCCAGCCAACACTTGCATTTAGGAGGCCGGCCGTTACCACCGATTTTGGCCTTATAAAAGGAGAGGGAATCGCAGCCAACAGGGGAGGGGAATTGGACTGAAAAGAGAACAAAAAACCAGAGAACAAAAGCCAGAACACAAAAAAAAAGACCTAGGAGACAAAGGATCGAAAACACAGACTAAGAAAAGGAAAGAGCAAAAAGCCAGTGTTCCCAGCTTTGCTTTCGTCCCTAGAATGCAAACAAAGTGAACGAAATAAAACACAGAGGAGAGACGGGGGGGGGGGGGGGTGAACCAGGGGAAACACGAAAAAACCAAGGGCTAAACAAAGAGGATAGAGGAACGAAAAAGAACAAAAAAGAAGAGAAGGAATAAAACGCGAGAGGAGACACCAGGGGAGCAAAAAAAAACGAACCAGGGGAGAAAAAAAAAGGAAAAACATGGGAGGAGACGACGAACAGGACATACAGAGAGAGAGAGACCGAGAAAGACAGAGGAGGACGAACGGGGAGGAGACAAAAAGAGCCACGAACAAGAGAGGAGGAATCATAGAACCGAACTATACAGAGGGGAGCAAATTTTTGCCGCTGTTTCTTCTCAAAGAAACAGAGGCGTTCGTGCCTCACGATCGTGAGGCACGAACGCGTGAAGAAAGGCCACTCTCTGGCTTTATAAGCCAGAGAAGGCCACAGAAAAAAGGAGAAAACACAGGGGGACACGAAAAAGCCAGGAGACAGGAGGAGGAGAACGAAAACACAAAGGAGTTGGCGGGTAAAAAAAGAAGAAGAAGAAGAAAACAGAGGGGACGAGCAAGGGGGACACGAAAACAGGGAGAGGCATTGGCCAGCCAATGCAGGAGCGCCAACCTCGTCCCCGGTTGCACCACCTCCCTCTCCCTCCGAACAGGCGAACACGAAGAAAAATAGAGAGCACGAACGAGCAGGGAGAAGACACGCAGACGAAGTGAGCACAGGAGGAAGATAAAGGGAAGCAATAGGTGAGAATCCATCAACACTGCAAGCGTCTTCAGTCTCCAGCAGAACAGGTAAGCAAGCCTTTCCAAATTGCATTTTGTTCATTTAGGCACTTGCACGGCCCAGCCTGCTCACTGGCTTGTGCAGTAACCGGGTCGGGCTAGTTGGAATCAGTTCAATTTAAAAAATTAAAATGAATTAAAATAAAAAAATAAAAACATAAATAAAATAAAAATATGTATGTATGAATAAAAATAATATAAATTTATTAGTTTATTACTAATGCCAGAGTCATGAATAAAATATCACTTTAAATTTATATTATTTTTATTCATTGTATTTTATTTTATTTAGCTAGAAAAATAAAAAATATGTGCATGCATAAAAATAAATTTATTTTATTTGTTTATTTACTGACGCCAGAGTCAGGAATAAAAATACTGATCCAAATTTATTTTATAGCTACGTAATATTTACCAACATTAAAGTTAGAATTTTTCGTAATTGAATATTCACTAGCGCCAGAGTCAGAAATATTGCAAGTAAACCATCAGAGTATAAACCAATAAATATTTAGCAATTTAATACAAAACCTGCAATGCAGTTTACTTCAGGCAGAACGTTTAAGGGTTGATAATATCTTTCCTTTTACGTAACCAATCCCGAACTATAGAATCTCTGTTGACTAGTTAGGCTTTCTAGTGACCGTAATACTAAGTGACGACTCCTTAAATAAGACATTTTCTTTTAAAAGAACCAGATGCCATAAATCTTTTTTTTTTTTCAAAAACCAAGAATTATTTTTAAGGTAGTCGCAATGTCGGATGCGATAATATTATAAAAAAATAAATACTTGTAAAATCAAGTACCAACTCAATTTAAAAATGTTTTTGTTAAGCCTGTAATAACCAATATATAAAGCTATAGAAAGAATAAAAAATATGAAAAAATCAAAATTTGTTTTTTATATGATATATAGTAGCCTTGTAGAAAAATCAACCCTAACTCAACACTCCTCCATCGACACAGATTATTTGAATATTAACGAGAAATATTCAGAGTCTACACGGCACACCTTACACCAAATTAAGAGAAAACAACAGCGAACGAAGGGAAGGAAGACAGAATAAGAGATAAGCTTATTCATGAATAATTTACAATCACAGAGATATATTAAAAATACTTTATAACAGATCAAAACATGTTATTTCCAAATATAGTCGCGCCTGCTACCGCTAGGGCTAGGCAGAGCAGAACTTCCGTCCTCTTTGGTTAATAAAGTGAAGTTATCCAATATACCGTTGTTCCAGTAGGTAGAGTAAACATCAAGAACATGTGCAACCTTCAAATAATCTCCGTTCTCTTCACTGGGTTGCATCGTCATGATGAGTTCTTTTGGCATATTGAAAAATTCCAATACCTTTAGCGTGGTCAGGTGTTCAATACCTGACGGCACCCTTTTCAATTCCTTGCAGCTTTGGACGATCAGCTTTTCAAGACAAGGCATTGCTCCTTGTTGAACAGTTATCACTCTAAGACTCTCTAATTTATTTATGCCCAGGAACTTGAGCCGTTGAAATCCCTTAGCTTGGAAACACAGCATCTCCCCATCGTAAACCTGTACAAGCTCGAGGTGTAGTAGATTGGGCAGATGTTGAAGAGATAGCAGTGGATCATCACTTAAGCGACTCCATTTTAAAACCAACTTGACCAAGCTATCCAAAGAATGCAACCACTCTGGTAAACTCTGTAACCGTCCTGTCAGGTACAATCGCTGAAGAAATCGAGGAGGATTTGATAAGTACTCCAAATCAATGAATTCACTGTCTGTGACTGAAGTAATAGATAAGGCACGAAGGTCTGTTAGCTGCTTCAATTGCTCCATTCATTTTCGGTCTATAAGAGAAAAAATTGAGGTGTTTAATCTTCCACTTGGTGCATAGTTCGTCAATCAGCTTCTCATTGAAATTCTGAGCGTTATCAATTACCAATTTTGTTGGCAAACCATAACGACAGACCAAATCCTTTTCAATGAATCTCTTGACTATTTTTTGTGTTATATGGGTATAAGAATTGGCTTCTACCCATTTAGTGAAGTAGTCGATGGCCACCAGAATGAATTTATGCCCATTGATCGCTTTAGGGTTGATTGGTCCTATAACATCCAAACCCCACATATCAAAAGGCCAAGGTGAGATCATATTGAATAGAGGTGTTGGAGGTGCATTTATTCTATCACCATATATCTGACACTTATGGCATCTTCTGACATAGTCTGTACAATCTTTTTCCATGGTTAACTAGAAATATCCCGACCTTTGTATTTGCTTTGTCATTGTATACCTATTAGTATGTGTAGCACAAATCCCTTCATGGACTTCTTTTAATGTTTATTCAATCTCATTTTCATTCAGACACCTGAGTAGAGTCCCATCAAATGACTTTTTATATAAAATTTCTCCATCTAAGTAAAAATTCACGGTCATTCTCCTCAAAGTCTTTTCATTTGTCTTGGAAATCCTTTGAGGGTATTCTCGATGTTGGAGAAACTTCTTGATGTCACTGTACCATGGTTTCCCATGTGGGGATTCTTCAATTAAGCAACAATGGGCTTGGGAGCTTCGAACTTTGATATCTATTGGCTGGATCTTGCTTCTAATATCGATTTGTGTCATTGAAGCTAAGGTTGTCAAGGCATCAACAAACTGATTCTTATCTCTGCTTATATGGGTGAATTTGATCTCTTCAAATTCATTGGCTAGCCTTAAGAGATAATTTTGATACAACTTTAATTTCTCATCCTTGGTTTGCCACTCACCTTTGACTTGGCAAATGATTAGTAAGGAATCCCCAAAAACCCTAAAAACCTCAAGCTTTTTGGCTTTAAGTTCTAAAGCAGCTTCCAGACCAATAATGCAGGCTTCATATTCGACTGTATTACTGGTACATTCAAACAACAACCTTGCCGAAATAGGATACTGTATACTACCGTCCTTACCCCATTTCCTGATATATTTACTGCACCATCAAAGTAAAGGGTCCATGTATCGCTTTCCCCACCTTCATCCTCGATTATTATCACATCTTCATCTGGGAGGTCAAAGTTTAGAGGCTCATAGTTTTCCATGGCATGGTCTGCAAGATGATCAGCAATTACGCTTCTTTTTACAGCTTTTCTTGTCATAAAGACAATGTCATATTCTGCCAACAACACTTGCCACCTTGCTATCCTGCTTGACAGGTAAGGTTTTTCACAAATATACTTGAGCGAGTCTAATTTTAAAATCAACCAGGTTGTGTAGTACAACATATACTGCCTGAGTCTTTTCGCACTCCAAACCAGGGCACAACACAACCTTTCAATTGTTGTATATTTCGACTCACAATCATTGATTTTTTTACTCAAGTAGTAAATAGCTTGCTCCTTCCTTCCTAACTCATCATGTTGTCCCAACACACAGCCTATAGCCATTTCTGTTACTGTCAAATACAAGATCAAAGGCCTTCCTGGTGTTGGAGGTACTAACAATGGTGGATTTTGCAAATACCTCTTTATTTTGTCAAAGGCTTCCTGACAGTCATTGTCCCATACTCCAGGATTTTTCTTCCTGAGCAAGCAAAAAATTAGCTCACAGGTCACTGTTAGCTGAGATATAAACCGAGCTATATAATTTAAGCGTCCAAGGAAACTTCTTACTTCCTATTCTGTCTTAAGTGCAGGCATCTCCTGAATAGATTTGGCTTTATCAGGATCAACTTCTATTCCTCGATCACTTACTATGAAGCCCAACAATTTTCCTGTTTTTACCCCGAATGAGCATTTTGTAGGGTTCAACTTTAATTGGTATTTTTGCAGCCTCCTTAGTACTTGCACATGATCTTCTTCCTTCTTTGATTTTGCAAGTATGTCATCCACATAAACCTCCACTTTTCGGTGCATCATATCATGGAATAGGGTAACCATTGCCCTTTGATATGTAGCTCCAGCATTCTTCAATCCGAATGGCATTACTTTATAGTAGAATGTCCCCCAAGGTGTGACAAAAGTGGTCTTCTCTTTGTCTTCTTCCGCCATTCTAATCTGGTTATAACCAGAGAATCCATCCATAAAAGAATACATAGCATTTCTCGTAGCATTATCAACTAGAATGTCTATGTGGGGTAAAGGAAAATCATCTTTTAGGCTTGCCTTGTTCAAATCTCTTGAGTCCACACACACCCGGATTTTGCCATCCTTTTTTTAGGACTACAACCACATTAGCTACCCATTGAGGATATTGGACCATATCTAAAAATCCTGCATCCCACTATTTTTGAATCTCAGCCTTTACCTTGAGCAACATGTCCGGGCGTATTCGCCTGGTTTTTTGCTTAACTGGTTTGCTTCCTTCTATTAAGGGAATTTTATGTACGACTATGTCAGTATCTAGACCAGGCATATCTGTATAAGTCCAGGCAAAAACATATGCATATTCATATAAAAGAGAGACCAGTCTATTTCTTTCTTCAGTCGTAACAAGGGTGCCAATCTTTAATTCCTTCTTTTCTTACTAATTTCCCAAGCTAATGACTTTTAGTTTCTCACTAGCAGGTTTCCAGGACTTCTCGGAGTGTTCTACCAACCTAGTAAACTCTTTTACATCTTCTTCCTTCCATTCTTCATCGTCCATTGCAACCATATTATCAAAGTTTGGCCAATTATTCTTAGTTCTGTGGTTTTGTGAATTGATGGAACTTTCAGGATTCCTGAAAGTGCAAGGTGTGCTCGAGTAAGTGTGATTCGTGAAAGGGTAAAAAGATGGAGACACACAATGGATGTAAGAAAATGCATGATTTCATTAAAACAAAAGTGCTCAGTTAATATAGAAAATCTTGCGGTATCATGAGCTAAATTACCGACAAGATCAGCACAAGTCAAAATAAAGCAAAACAAATCCGAACATTATCAATCAAGAGCAATTACTTTTTGAACACAATATGAGCAATCTCTATCTTCCAATTCTGGTACACTTCTTCTTCAGCCAATCTTCGCACAAAAAATCTCGCAGGGGGTTCATCGATGGTGTGAATGGAAAGCTGTGGTAGAACTTCATCCTTCACTTCCAGATCCGCTTCCTTTATTTGTTCTTGACTCTCCAGGGTACTGATGTGGAGATCTACTATGCCATATCTAATCACTTCTGCAGCATTTGGGAAAGATACTTGGAGTGGTGGGATGGTAAATTCTTCTTGTTCTAGCTCTCTTCCTTCAATCTTTGCTATTCTTGCCTCCTTTCTAATATGGGCAACCTGTTTGTAATCATCTTTCTTGGGCTTATATCCAAGCCCAAATCTTTGATCCACATTCTTTAGCTTGATCGATCCAACTTAGGATTATATTGGAAAGGAGCCTCATTCTTCAAAAAGCATCTGACAGCCATTTTTGATGCTTCAAGAATTCTAGGCTTTCTCAACACTGCACCCTCAGGAACCCATTCCATATTTGTAATTTTAAATGCATGAATATCCTGATCTCTGCAGTCTTTCGCTTGAATGAAGGGTATGGATACATTTCTTATCATGGAAACTGTTTCTTCAGCTTTGACAGTTATCAGCATTCCATTCATGATATATTTTAAACACTGGTGTAGTGAAGAAGCCACTGCTCCAGCTGCATGAATCCACAGCCTCCCTAATAATATGTTGTAAGATGGGTGAATGTCCATTATTTGTAATGTTATTAGAAACATCTGCGGCTCTACATATAGCTCCACTTCTAGGGTCCCAATTATCTGTCTTGGCGAACCATCATATACTCTCGCCATCAATGTGCTAAGTTTCATATGTGACTCATCGATAGGCATTTCTTTCAACATATGCCTTGGTAGGACATTCAGTGTAGAATCGTTATTGACGAGTACCTTTCCAATTAGAACATCCTTACATTGCACTGTAATGTATAGTGGCTTGTTATGCCCTGTACTGTCGGGACCCAATTCATCTTCTGTGAAGTATATGTAATTTGAGGCTTGGATTCTCCCCACCAAATGTTCCATGGCTTCTTGATTGATGTCCTGAGGAACGTGTGCTTCATTCAATACCTTCTGCAGAGCCTTTTTATGTGGCTCAGAGCTTAAAATCAAAGACAACAGTGATATTCTTGCTGGAGTTTTCTTAAGCTATTCAACAACACTATATTCACTATGTTTCATTAGCTTCAAGAATTCATTGGTTTCATCTTCTGTGACCGGTTTATTTATTTCCTCGGTCATGTCGACCCCCTCTTTACCCTTAGCTTTTCTTTGCTTTTCTAGCTCTTCTGGAGTGAAACATCTGCCGCTACGGGTTAATCCTCCAATTTCAACTTGAAAAATAGGCGGTTACTGAGTGCTTTTAAAGGAACACCCATAATCATGAGGTAAGACATTGTAACTCCCTTTATGTGCCACTACTGGTTTGGATAAAACTAGTTTGGGTGGCTTTCCTATAATGAATTGTACTCGACATACCTCTTTATTTGGTGCTTCCATCATGGACGCCTCCTTACTTGTTGCTCTCTCTATTCGTAGCAATCCGCGATTCAACATTTACATCACTTTTTTGTGAAAGCCATCACACTAGCTAATCACATGGCCTTCCATGTTATGATGTTCACAACACTCCTCGCTACCCTCATTATACCTTGCATCTACCATCATTTGGTAGATCCTGTTCATTGGTGCCTCCAAGATTTTTGAGTGATCTATTTCTAACATGTTTACAGACCCGCTACCTGAAGCATGATTGGGTAGAGGGTTCGTATTCACATTAGGGGCATCTTCAAATGTTATCCAACTTGCTTTGATCAATTACAAAAGCTTTCTCTTAAAGGCATTACAAGTATGGATGCTATGCCCAGCTACACCGACATGGTATTCGCAGGTAAGCTCTGGCTTATACCAGCTAAGGTAAGGTGGTTGTGGGGGTGCCAAAGGTACAGAGGCTACTTGTCCGATACTTAACAGCTTTTTGCACATCTCATTTAGGGGTAACGACAATGGTGGCAATTGTTCTTGGGTTCTTTGGTAGTTCATTTTAGGGAAACTTTCAGCTTGGTTTTTTACTTGATGGTTTTGGGGTTCAGGTTTTCTGGCTGGGATTGGGAAGTTGAAATTAGTGTTGGCAATTTGGGGTGAAAGGGATGGAGTGTTATATCTTTGGAATTGGCCTTCCTTGCTTTTATAACTACTTTCAACATGATCAATCTCCCTCTTTTTTACTCCAAAACCCTTTTTTTCCATGGGTGCCGAGATTCTCCCACTCTTTACTCCTTGCTCTATTTGTTCTGCTATTGCCATGTCATTAGTAAATTGTTGAGCCAAACTACCCATCACGTGTTCGTAGTATGACGCTTTTAGCGTGTTAGCAAACAGAGTAACCATTTCCTTTTCTAGGAGTGGGGGATGTACCTATGCTGCCAAATCTCTCCACCTCTGGGCATACTCCCTTATACTCTCTTTGTCTCCTTTCTCCAGATTAGACAGATTGGTTCTGTCCGAAGAAATATCCATATTGTATTTGTATTGCTTGATGAAAGCATCTATAAGATCCTTCCAGGTATGAATCTTGGTATTATCTAACCTCATATACCAACTCAACGCCGCTCCACTCAAGCTGTCTTGGAAGAAGTGCATCAATAGCTTCTCATCATGCACCACTTCTGCCATTTTATTGCAATAAGATTTGAGATGGGTAACAGGGCATTGGGTTCTAGTATATTTGATAAATTCAGGAACTCGAAATTTTTTTGGTACCACCACATTGGGGACTAGACACATTTCTGCAGCTCGTACAGGGTCATATAAGTCTACTCCTTCAATGACCCTAATCTTAGCCTCTAGTGCTGCCATCTTGTCTTGATTATTATCATCAAATGACTTGGTTTTGTGGGACTCGTTAGCGAATGCATCTGCGACTACAGGTGTTGGTGCTGGTGTTGTTGACTGCACAAGTGCTGGATTGTGTCGAGGCTCCTGTGCTTGTTCTCCTATTATTTCTTCAAGTTGACTTAGTGAGAAAGTGGTAGGTCTAGTGGAAGGGCCTTCACCAGAGGTATTCCTTAATGCTTGCTTGAGTAAGCTGGTGAGACGAGCCACACTAACCTTTAGAGAATCCAACTCTTCTTGGAAATGAGCTTCACGGTAAGCACACTCTTTGTCTTCCATATTCCTTGCTCGGAGTCAGGTGTTGTAGACTCTTTAGGGACTTATATTTTGACCTGGTGTATGCATACGTGTTATAATGAATGCATGAATATGAATGCAAAAATGAAAAAGATGCATGTATATGGGTTAAAGAGCTAATCCATGAATTCCTTTGTCAAACACAAGTATAATCTGAAGTCTGATATGCTCAAAGAGGTTTTACCGAAGTCCTTTGATTGATTAAATTCCATACACATTACAAAAGTTCAAAAGTAGGCTTAGGCCTATACAGATGGTTCATACAAAGTGTTTTCATTCAAATGTTACTCATCTATTGGCTACATTCCTGATGAAAGAGGAGACTTCATTCAAATATTCCTCATATCTAAGATGGTTGTTGCCAATCCTGGAAGCCTTCACTCGTAGCTCATTTGCCTTTTGAGCCACCATGTCAATTAGCCTGTCAGTTTGTTCGATCTTGTAATGGAACAAGGTGTTATCTTGAAGCAGTGTTCCATTACTGACGGCTAATGATTCATTGTTTGTCTCCAAAATTTGAACCATCTTTTCCAACTGCTGAATCTGCTTTCTGGCCCTTTGTAATTCCTCCTTTTCTATATCAAGCTCAGCTACCTTAGTGTTTAGTTGTACATCGAGGCTGCTGATATGATCTTGCCATTCCTCAAACTGTTCTTGCATCTTTTTTACTTCTTCCTCTCGGGACTCAAGCTCGGCTTCTATCATAGAAACCTGATTTCTCATAGCATTTATTTTGTCTAGGTACTCCTTCATGTCTGATTCAGCTAGCCTTCTTGCTTTTCTCTCATCATCAGCCTGGACCTGATACCGAGTTCTTAAACTTCTTTCTTGTTCAATGGTGAGATCAGCTAATCTGTTCTTCTCTTTTTCAGCTTCCCATTTTAATTTATATTGGTCCCTTTCTTTCTTTAGAGAAGCTATTGTTTCTTTGTCAGTAGACTTTCTACTTTCTGAGGCTCTTTTTAGAGTCACTAATTCCTTCTCTACCATCACATGCTTGTTTACCAACTCGTCGTACTTGACCTTCCCTTCCTCTAGTTGCTCCTTTGCTTCATGCTGGTTCTCCCTCAACTTAACAATTTGCTTATCTTTTTCTTTCAATTGTTGATCTAGAGAAGCCTTCATCCCTTCTTCTTTCAAAAGTTGGTTTTCCAGGAATTTCTGATGATTTTTGCTATTACAAAGCTCAATCCTTAACTTATCCAACTCTTCTTGGAGATCTTCCTCATTGTTGACCCTTTTTCTTTTCAGCTCCAATGTCGCAGATGGCTTATCTTGGGCTCCTCTTTGCTCTTTTGCCTTTTGAAGTATCTTAGATGAGCCACCACTCCTCCACATTGAATATATAGAGTTAACTGAGAACTCTTTTTGATGCTCTTCCTTATAGACCAAAACAGGCTGCTTCCAGTCGTTTCTGATGACTTATAACATGTCTAAAGAGCTGGCTTATTTAAACAGACCAGTATATTTGGCTAACCCCCAAGTTCTTGGCACGTATTGTACTCCTCTAAACTGTCTGACCACCAATGAGGGTGAGTAACTGATATAACCAGTTAAGCCAATCAATGGAACCCATGCTTTGTCACCACAACCCATGAGGTAAGATGAACCGCTTACCTAAGGAGCTCTCCATCTAAAATTACTTTGGGGAAGTGCTTGGTATTTGTTTACCCATGCCTTTTCATCTAAATCATTCCATTCTTCAGTCAGCACTAACTCCAAAGGCCTCATGTTAAACCACCAAAAATTATTGAAGACTTCTTTTGAGGCTTCCAAGTGACTAACTATCCACATGAATAAGAGAGGAATACAACACAGCATCACCCCTTTCCCATGCATTCTGCAATGATTTAGAGATAGGAAGGTTTCAGCTAAGATAGCTGAAGTAGGGTTATTCTTTGTCTGTTCAAATTCAAGGAAAGCGTTAGCAGCCTCAATGCTGATAATTCCAGCGACTTTCGAAGGAAACAGAACAAGCTCAAAGATGGCAAAAACAATTATCTGATATCTTTCTTCTCCCAACTTCCCTTTTTTCTTTATCCGTCTTCAATTTACACTTGATCATTTTCCATTTGAACCCTCCATTGGATGTCTTGTAGCGGTCAACTTGGTCCAAATGTAGAAGTTTTGCAACTGCTGCAGCTGTACTCTCAATTCTTTGCCTGAAGTACACTTTGTAAGGGTCATTCAGAAAACTCAAGATTTGGGCATACTCTTCAAGAGTAGGGGTCATATCAATATCCCCGAAGGTGAAATATCTATAGCTTGAATCCTAGAAATGCATCAAGGCTTTGACTGCTGAGATCTGAACAAGAATTCTTATTAGATGAACGATTCTTCCATACCTCTTCTCAAACAGATTCTCATCTATATATCCCAGAATTGAGGCCAACTTCTGTATGCTGTCTACGGAGCATTACACTTTGGTTATGTGCGGTAATTCTTCAACCTTGGTTCTTGAGCAATCCCCTTCAACTAATTGCATCATCTCAGATCTTTCCCCGTATTCCAAAAAGGTAAGGGAAGCCATGGTCTTAGCTCAAAAATCCTGTGGAGTTCAGACAAACTCTAGGTTATTATATGAGGGATATGTTTTCTAACTGGTCTCAAAAGGTCTATGAACTGCCTAGTGACTACCTTTCGTGAAGGCAGTATGGGGGTTTACAAGGGATGGTTGTGGCACTATGTGACCGCCATCACTGAATAAACACTCAGTTCATAGTTGGATGTTTCACGAATCTGAACCCCGACTGAAAGTCATAAGGCAGACCGCTACTCCCTACCTATCCTAGAATTGGGTCCTTTTTCGCAAAATTAAAAATGAATGCATTAATCTTGATGTATTTATGCATGAAATAAAGTTAAACAGACCAAAACAGATAATCAATCAAACAAACAAAGCTTAGTCCGACCAAACAAAGCTGTCCCAGTGGAGTCGCCATGCTGTCGCGGGGGCAAGCCGACACGATGTCGTCTAGCAACAACGAAGGTGCTTTATTGTGCCTCCTGTGTGAGGTTTTGTGTGTTGGGAAGATTTTTGAATTTAATCATAAAATTATGATTAATTTTTAGGAGTCGCCACCTAGTATTATAGTTACTAGGAACCTATGGTCTGCGGGAGTCTGGGTAAGGGACTGGTTGTGCAAGGGGAAGACACATCACCCTCAGTTCACCCTACCTAAGGTAAGTTGCATTGTTGTTTGATTGTTTTTTCTAAGTCGAGTTGGTCTTTTCTAAAGTTCAAGGCAGATCTCTCTTCATGAGAGAGTCTCTACCCTATTCGGTTAAATCCTAACCATTCTAAAGTCTACATTTTTACACTTTGTATCTTTAATACTCGAGGGTATACTTTATCTTGTAATTTTACACCCCATAAATATGAAAGTCTACATCTGGATCCTAAAAAAAAGGTTGGAAAAAAGGATTTTTGACATGTTGGCCAAATCCTAATGGATAATCATAAACTGGTTATTTTTTAGGAATAACCCAGAATTGAATTATGACACCTACTTTGGAAAGCTTAAGAAATTATGGGAAGAATTGGCAAACTTTGAACAAATGCTGATGTGCAAGTGCGGGTTGTGTACCTGCAACCTTGGAGCGGCCTTAGAAAAGAAGCGTGAGGAAGAGAAAGCTCATTAGTTCCTTATAGCACTTGATGAAATAATCTATGGGACTGTAAGATCAAATCTGTTGGCCAAGGACCCATTGCCAAATCTGAATAGACTCTACTCAACACTAGTTCAGGAAGAACGTGTCAGAATCATATTTCATGGAAAGGAAGAGCGCGGCGAGGTGATGAGCTTTGCAGTGCAAGCAGAGTTCAAATCACACAACAAAAATGAAGGAAAGGACAAAAATATGGTATGCAACCATTGTAATCGCACGGGACATGAACTGGATAGCTATTTTCAGCTAATTGGCTATCCAGATTGGTAGGGAGATCGTGCTCATGGGACAAGAGGAGGAAATGGATGTAGAAAGGGAGGACAGCGAGGCATGACTCCTTTTGGCAGAGGACGTGGAAGATTGGTCAAGGCCAATGCAGCTCAAGTCTCCATACCAGGAACAAGCATAAACACTGTAGTCTCATATACTGATAGAAGTGATACCAATGGCCTTAGTAACGAACAATGGCAGACATTACTGAACATTCTAAACAATACCAAGATAGGGGCAACTGAGAAACTCACTGGTAAGTGCTCCTCCATACAATGGATTATCGACATAGGTGCTTCTCATCATATGACAGGAAGGCTAGATTGTTTATCCCATGTCTGAGACATGATAAAATGTCCTGTTAGGCTTCCAAACAGGCAACAAACAACTGCTACAAAAGAAGGAACAGTGGTGCTGAACGACAAGTTGAAATTAGCAAATGTTTTATATGTGCCAAGTTTGCAATGCAATCTCTTTTAGGTATCTCAGTTGATTGATGAATCTAATTGTGTTGTTCAGTTCACTAATAAATTTTATGCTATACAGGACCGCACTTTTAGGATGGTGATTGGTGCGGGTGAGCTACAAGAGGGGCTTTACTACTTGTGAGGAAGGGCAACTGTGGCAACAGTACAAACTGGTAATGAGAAATCCTTCAATTTATGGCACAAGTGGCTGGGACATACATCATCTAAGGTTCTAGAGTTGGTTCCAAATGTTGGTGCTGGTAAAATTAGTAGCTTACGTAATCAAGTTTGTGATGTTTGTTTTAAAGCAAAACAAACAAGGGATAAATTTCCTGTTAGTGATAGTAAAACTTCAGAAAGTTTTCAGTTAATTCACTATGATTTATGGGGACCCTATCGAACCACTGCACTTTGTGGTGCAAGATATTTTTTAACCATTGTTGATGATTATTCGCAAGCAACGTGGATATACTTACTGCTTGACAAGAAAGAAGTCTCAATGAATTTGTGCAATTTTATCGCTTTGGTGGAATGTCAATTTAACAAACAAGTGAAAACAGTGCAAAGTGACAACGGTACTGAATTCACCTGCCTTGGCAATTATTTTCGTAAGCATGGTATTATGCATGAAACTTCTTGTGCAAGAACTCCATAACAAAATGGACGTGTGGAACGCAAGCATAGGCATTTACTCAATGTGGCTCGAGCTCTGCGGTTCCAAACAAATCTCCTTATCAAATTTTAGGGGGAATGCATTTTAACTGATGGATATGTAATAAATCGGACTCCATCACTCATTCTGGATGGGAAAACACCATATGAAGTCTTATATGGTAATACACCTCAACTCGGACATATGCGTGTGTTCGGATGTTTATGTTATGTTCATAACCAAGGACATAAAGAAGATAAATTTGCTAACCGTAGCTGCAAATGTGTTTTCATGGGTTATCCTTATGGCAAGAAGGGGTGGCAAGTTTATGACCTTGAATCAGGAGTATTTTTTATTTCAAAAGATGTTGTGTTCTGTGAAGACAAATTTCCTTATCTCACTGATGACCAGAAAAGCCCACTTTCTGCGCATGCTGATTCTACCCCAGGTCGTATGATAGATTGGAATGGTATGGATGACAATGAGGGACTAAGCAATGCTCCGCATAGTCACATGCATGAAAATCTTGTTCCTCATGTTGGGCAAGAGATCAACAGGGCAAATGGGACAAACGATAATCTGAAAGGCAATGCATCAACACTTGAGTCCTCAACTGTCCTTCCCTCTGACACAGCAATAGTTCATGACAACAGCCATGAGACAACACATGATAAGGGGGGTTCTAGTGTTGTTGTAAATGAGGAATATTTGGGTCGAGGCCAACGCACCAAGATATCTTCCACTTGTCTGTGAGATTTTATGACACACACCATCTGTGTGTTAAGCCCCTCGAATAGTTCATCTTGCTCATCACAATCCTCAGGTACGCCATACCCTATAGCTCGTTATATGAACTGTGATAACTTTTTTGTCCAATATAGACATTTATTGGCAGTTATCACTGCAGGAACTAAACCTCAAACATTTGTTGAGGCCGTGAAAGATGAACGGTAGACAAGCCATGAAACATGAAATACATGCTTTTGAACACAATGGTACTTGGACTATAAAACCTCTTCCTCCTGATAAGAAAGCTATCGGATGCAAATGGGTTTATTGAATTAAGTATAATTCAGATGGCTCCATTGAAAGATTCAAAGCAAGACTCGTGATCTTGGGAAATAATCAAGTTGAAGGGCTTGACTACAATGAAACGTTTGCTCCTGTCGCTAAAATGGTCACTCCTGCCAAAAGCTAGGAACTTCACCAAATGGATGTTCACAATGCTTTCTTGCATGGTGATCTTGAAGAAGAGGTGTACATGAAGATGCCCCCCAACTTCCGATCTCCTACTTTAAACCAAGTATGTCGTCTCTAAAAGTCCCTATATGGTTTGAAACAAGCTCCTAGATGTTGGTTTGCTAAATTGGCTGGTGCTTTGAAACAATATGGGTTCAAGCAATCTTATTCCGATTATTCTTTGTTTACTCTGCACAAAGGTACACTATAACTCCATGTACTGGTCTATGTTGATGATCTGATTATTTCAAGAAATAATAGTGCTGCCATTCACACCTTCAAACATTACTTAAGCACCTGCTTCCATATAAAGGATCTTTGTTCTTTGAAATATTTTTTAGGCATTGAAGTTGCTCACAACTCTACTGGTCTTTTCCTTTGTCAAAGGAAATATGCTCTTGACATCATTTCTAAAGTTGGCATGCTAGGCGTTAAACCTGTTGCTTTTCCTCTAGATCAAAATCATCATCTTCCATTGGCTGAGGAACCACCTCTTTCAGACCCAGACCACTATCGTCGATTAGTGGGACATTTAATTTATTTATCTGTTACAAGACCGGAGCTTTCCTATTGTGTGCATATGCTTGCACAATTCATGCAACATCCACGTTAGGAAACATTGGGAGGCAGCTCTTCGTGTTGTCTGGTACCTGAAAGGTAATCCAGGCCAAGGAATTTTGCTCTATGCTGACTGTGATCTACAGCTCTATGCTTGGTGTGACTCTAATTGGGCAAGCTGCCCTTTAACTAGACGCTCCATTACAGGTTGGTTTGTACTTCTTGGTAATTCACCTATCTCTTGGAAAACCAAGAAACAACACACTGTATCTCGCTCTTCAACTCAAGCTGAATATCAATCCATGGCTACCACCACTTGTGAACTAATATGGCTAAAAGCTTTGCTTCTGTCTCTTGGAGTTGCTCATCCACATCCTATGAAACTCTACTGTGATAATCAAGCTGCTTTTCACATTGCTGTCAATCCAGTTTTTCATGAGCGTACAAAACACATTGAAATTGATTGCCATTTTATCCGCAATGCAATTCTCAGAGGCAACATCACTACTAGGTACGTGCCCACTCATGCTCAACTGGCAGATATCTTCACCAAGGCATTAGGCAAGAAGCAGTTTGAATACTTTCTCAGCAAGTTGGGCATTCAAAATCCATATGCTCCAACTTGAGGGAGGGTATTAGGCGAATATCTCTGAAATCATGTTGGCGACTATTATGTTGCCTTATTCTATCATATCTCCTAATATCATGCTTAGCTGTAAACGTGTAATCAGTTATCAATTAAGGCATACATTTTGTAATGTTTTGAAATTAATAAGATAGGAAATTACAACAAAGCCCTTGGAGGCTTAAAGAGTAAGTATATCTAAATGAGGGGTATAGTTGTAATTGGATAAATAGTTGATATATAAATAGAAAAAAAAAAAAGAGATCTGAAAATTTTGAGAGAGAATCGGCAGGAGAGAAGGGAGGAAGAAGAAGAAGAGAAAAAAGGAAAAAATAAGGGAAAAAGGAAAGGAGTTGAGGAAATAAGTTAAAAAGGTAAGATTTAGGTTGTTTAATGTGTATAATATGTTAATTAAGCTTTAATTTTAGTTTTGATGAATGTTAGGGTTTTGAGAATTTGTGTTTTGGTTTAAATTGATGAATTAAATTGAATGATGAAGGTTGATTGTTGTGTTTAATTGATGATTTAGTTGATTATGAAGATTTTGATGATTTTGAATTAGAGTTTTGTTTAAATGGTGAAATTGTGTTAGAGATTTTGGAGAGAACAGTGGGTTTTCTGTTAAAATTCTGGATTGGAGGTTGAAGATGATGAAAATTTAATTTGGTCCCTCAATTTGCAAAAATTACAATTTAGTCCCCGAACTTTGCAAAATTACAAATTGGTCCCTGGAGCATATTCCGAGATTCTGAATATGAATTATGGGTAGAATTACTGTATAGATAAGAGAATTTAACACTTTCAATTTGGTCCTCCAATTTAACAAAAATTACAATTTAACCCTAAAAATTTGGTAAAATTCCAAAATGGTCCCTGGAGCATAATGATACATCCTGGACAGAATTGAGGATTAATTAAGGTCAGAATTTCAGTATATTCATGGATTTATGACAAATTTCAGTTTGGTCCTCCATTTGATAAAAGTTACAATTTGGCCCTAAAAATATGGAAAAATTCCAGATTAGTCCCTAGCTGTAATACTAGCCTTTTCAGATTATTTTTATGAATAATTAAGGGTTATTTAGTGAATTATTACTAATTTTATTAGTTGTTTTTATTATGGATTAGATTTCGGGAAAACCGTTAGATTTTGGGTTTTTGATAAAATTAACTATTTAGTTCAAAAACATATAGGGTTACGGTATACACCCTTAGTTAAGTGTATTAAATAGTTTAAATGTTCTTTTGAGTCGTTTTTGAATATATCTCTTTTGTATTCAGATAATCCTGATATTCTACCGGCAGGACGTTAGTAGGATTTCCTTCGGTTTCAGCTTGTGAGTGCTGTTTGCTTTTGAGTCAGGTGAGTGGATAATTTTTCATATGCATGAGAAATAATATAAGTATTTGATTTGTTAATATGAATTGAATCATGCTTCTTGATAATATATATATTGATTATTATCCTTGTTATGATAAAGCATGATCAATTATTGAATCTGAATTTTTGATATGAACCAACATATATTTTGAATTGACTTCTGAATTGATAGCTCCTCATTGATTGATGTCATGAGTTGAGCTTTGAGTTATGAATATGTTTGTTAGATTATGATTATGAACCTATGGTATGTCAGTTAGAATACCCATGCTAATAGGGTAGTGTTAGTCTTTGTGCATATCGTATCTGAACCCTAGTTGGTCGGGGGAGTCACCAACCTGTGTGGACTGATCATCCCACAGTACGGAGCCTCATGTTCATTGCATTTTGATTTTCTGACGAACTTTACCATATAATCTTCTTGTTATGGCCTACTTGAGAAACCTTTCTATAAGAACCTAGAGGCATACTTGTATATATATTTCTCATTACTGTATTACCTCGTGTGTGTATATTGAACGTTATCTACTCACTGAGTTGTTGAACTCACCCTCTCATTATTTATCCTTTTCAGGCTTATAGCTTGATAGCAGGTCACTTTTGTTGAATCTTCCGAACCTGCTTTTTGGTTGTAATTTGTACATTCCTTTTATGTCAAGTTAGTGCTCCAAAACTATGAATATATATGAACTCTTGTATTAAGACAATCGAATTATGTTATAAAGTTAGTTTTGTTGTTAATGTTGCGTTGAACTCTGATTGAGTTTTGCAGGATAAGTTTGTATGTAAGTTTGGGTTCGCATAGGTTTGGAACCTTGGAGGAGAACCTTACCTATGTGCCGGTCATGAATCCGGGAATCGGTTCGTGACACATTTAGGTAGCTAGCTATGTTTGCAAGTTGCACAGAAATAGTGTTTCTCCATGTATATATGTACTGGTTTTCTGAATCAATGAATAAGACCTTCAAAATCCAAATCCTTTCTTCTCACGCTAGGATTCAAACTTGAGACTTATCTTATAATCATCGCCCAACAAGTATAAAACATGAAACTCAAGAGCCCTCCCCTAAAACATCGCATTTTTGCAGATAGCAGCTCTCTCTTTTGCTTTCCTACAAGCCCCGATCATGACTAGGCATCCTGTTACCTATTTATCAATTTGGCTAGACCCATGTTTAGTTGCTTCTTTGTTAAGAAAAAAAAGAGAGATTTTTGCTGCTACCTATAGGATTATTGTCCTCGGGCTTTCATGTTTACTTTGCTTATATCGTTCAATGTTATTTAGACAACGACATTTTAAATTGAATTCAATTTCCTTTAACTTAGGTTATAAATTATATTGATTTTAATAATTTTATCTAATTTCATTATAAAAAAATAAATACTTTTAAAATTAAATACTAACTCAATTTAGGAATGTTTTTGTTAAGACTGTAATAACCAATATATAAAGCCATAGAAAGAATAACAAAAAATTTAAAAATCAAAATTTGTTTTTTATATGATATATAGTAGCCTTGTAGAAAAATCAACCCTAACTCCACACTCCTCCATCGACACAGATTATTTGAATATTAACGAGAAATATTCACAGTTTACACAGCACACAGTACACCAAATTAAGAGAAAACAACAGCGAACGAAGGGAAGGAAGACACAATAAGAGATAAGCTTATTCATGAATAATTTACAATCACAGAGATAAATTAAAAATACTTTATAACAAATCAAAACATGTTATTACCAAATATATTCGCGCCTGCTACCGCTAGGGCTAGGCAGGGCAGGACTTCCTTCCTCTTTGGTTAATAAAGTGAAGTTATCCAATATACCGTTGTTCCAGTAGGTAGAGTAAACATATAGAACATGTGCAACCTTCAGATAATCTCCATTCTCTTCACTGGGTTGCAAAGTCATGATGAGTTCTTTTGGCATATTGAAAAATTCCAATACCTTTAGCGTGGTCAGGTGTTCAATACCTGACGGCACCCTTTTCAATTCCTTGCAGCTTTGGACGATCAGCTTTTCAAGACAAGGCATTGCTCCTTGTTGAACAGTTATCACTCTGAGACTCTCTAATTTATTTATGCCCAGGAACTTGAGCCGTTGAAATCCCTTAGCTTGGAAACACAGCATCTCCCCATCGTAAACCTGTACAAGCTCGAGGTGTAGTAGATTGGGCAGATGTTGAAGAGATAGCAGTGGATCATCACTTAAGCGACTCCATTTTAAAACCAACTTGGCCAAGCTATCCAAAGAATGCAACCACTCTGGTAAACTCTGTAACGGTCCTATCAGGTACAATCGCTGAAGAAATCGAGGAGGATTTGATAAGTACTCCAAATCAATAAATTCACTGTCTGTGATTGAAGTAATAGATAAGGCACGAAGGTCTGTCAGCTTTGTAACAGAAGAGCATAGAGCCTTCCCATGTTCCTTCCTGAACTTTACAATGCCTAACCGTCTCAACTGATTCAACCTTCCCAGTTCCAGCAGAAGATCACCGCCTTGATTTGCCTCTACAAAGCAGAGTTTTTGTAAGGATTGTAGACTTCCGATTTGAGGTGGTGGTTGGAAACCATATTTGGTGTGAATCATGTCATCAGAATCAATTTCATAACGATACACCAAAAGGTGGCGAAGCTTTCTGAGCTTCAGAATCTCAACAGGCAATTCAGAGATTTGAGTTTGTTTTAGATCCAACGTTTCCAGATTCAGAAGCTTGCTAATAGAGCTTGGAATGGAATTGACATTGGTGTTCCTCAAACTTAGATACTTTAAGAGGAAGAGGCTGGAAACTTTGCTGGGGAATTCCTTCAGAGGTGCTCCTTCCAGATCTAACACATTAAGCAACCTCAGGTGACCAAACGACAAATTAGGCGCAGGAGAATCAGGACAAGAATCTACCCCCCAAAATATGAGCACGGAACGAAGTCGAGAGGCACCATGTCTTCGTTGTATACTTGACACGGCTTTATGTATTGACACACGACGGACTTTTTCAGACCACATCATGCCTTCTTCCTTGGCTATTGCAACAAAGTCTTGGTCTTTTGCCTTTGTAATCATAATCTCGCGCAGAAGGTCATGGATGCGGCATGTTTTGACGCGTCCATCACTGGTTGCCTCTACCACACGAACCAAGCTTCTTTTTATGAGCTCATTCAGGTAGTCGTCTGCAACTTCCTCTAATGTCATTCCTTCCTTTCCTTCCGCAAATCCTTCAGCTATCCATAGCCGAATAAGTTTCATCCGCTCTATTGGATTACCTGCGGGGAAGATGCTGAAATACAGCAAGCAAGATTTGAGGTAGTAAGGCAAATCACTGTAACTCAGTGACAGTATTTTTCTCGTACTCATCAGTGTGTCGTTGTATTCAAATCCAGCACCAAGGCTACGATGGACCATTTCCCATTCGTCTATTTTATTCTTGTCTTTTGCTGCCAAGACACCACTGATTGAGACAATTGCAAGTGGCAATCCCTCACATCTACCAAGAATTGTTTCTGAAACATTCTTCAAATGTGGAGGGCAAGCATTGTTCTGAAATATCTTTTTGCAGAACAAAATCCAAGATTCTTCTTGAGATAATGGGTCTAAAGGAAGTACTCTGTCAGGGAAATCCATACATGCGGTGGAGGCAACTTCAGTATTACGAGTTGTGACCATAATTCGGCTGCCACAGTTGTTGTTTGGCAAGGCATGTTGGAAAGCACCCCAGGCACTTGTGTGCCATACATCATCCAAGACAATCAGGTACTTCTTCTGTTGCAGAAATTTATTGATCACCGTCCTTAGCTTATCATAGTCCATGCTATCCACACCTTTAGGACCTGGTTTTCTGTGAGCACGAAAGAGTTGTTGAATGATGTCTTTTAGGAGGTCCTCTTTCTTGAAAGATTGAGAAACGGTGATCCAAGCTCGGAACTTGAATTGTTTCTTCACATCTGGATCATCGTAGACTTTTTTCACCAAGGTTGACTTCCCCAACCCTCCCATCCCAACCACGGAAACCACCTCGCGTCCTGATTTTCTTTCCAAAAGCCACTCGATCAACTGCCTTTTGGGTTTTTCAATGCCCACCAAATCAGCTTCTTCGAGCAGAAGGCCATCCCCTTGAGATTCCAGCCTTGAAATGCTGCTGAAGGTTGAGCCTTGCCCCATTATATTATTTCTGATCAGGTATCTCCGTTGTGCTTCTGAGATGCCTATTACTCTGGCTTTGATGGCTCGGATTCTTGAAGCTATTTGATGGCGAGCTCTTAAATTCACAGAGTAGTCGAAACTTCTTAGGAGAGGAGCAAAGAATCTCTGTCCACGATCATGTGTAAGACGCAGCTTGAAATCATCAAGAGCATCTTCCGTCTCATAAGCAATATCTCTCACTTTCTTGACCAACACTTCAAGCTTCGGGTCCCTCTCTTCCATGGCATCAGCAACTCTTAAAAAGGCTTTCATGAACTCCAGTTCGTCACTGATATACTCAGCTTCTGTCCGAACCCCTGTCAAAAGCTGGCCCTCTTCTTCGAGAATTTGAGCAAGCTTCGAGAGGAGCAAGTTCACTGAACCTTCAGCCATTTTATCCCTCGCTTAAATAGCTAGAAGTTCGAGATCTGCTTGGTTACAAGATAGAGTTGGTTCTGTTTGTCAGAAAATTAACTGTATCCGAAGTGCTATTCTAATATATGCATGACATTGGTGACAGGAATGGGTATGTAAGGGTATTTCTTAAAAGAAGGCTGGATATGGGATTTTTGTTGTATTTGTCAGGACACTAAGAATTTAGAAGCAGCTGGTTTTGTTCAGGGTTCAGCTTTTTTTTCCCCTCAAGGAATGGAACTTGAAGAGAAGGTTGTTTTGAACTGTGATTCTGAGACTCCAACTTTGGGCTTATATAGTTTGTTCTCGCATAAGATCAACCAGCCATGGTTGTCATAGGAAATATTCAAGATCCCTGGTGATCTGTTATCCACACACCATCCAGCCACTTATTTGCTTGGGAGCATAGTTTACTCAGAATTTTCGTAAGCAGCAATATAGATCTGTAGTTTTTTATTGTCTCTTCCAAAAAATGTAAATTCCATGAAATTCTCCAATTTGGCTTAAAGTTATGCCAGCCTCAAAAGTAATGGCCATTTCTACCAATTAGAGTCCAGAGAGCTTAAATTACTTGCGCAGGAGAGTTAAATGATTGATGATACTCTCACTCGCTGAGAGTTCCAAGCAGCTACTTTTCTCTTTCGTGGAAAACCTCACGGGCTGCTGTCAAAATTAAAATTCCAAGGGTCATTTTCATGAATGATGAGGCACCTACGAGGCCTAATTTGTTTTCTTTTCCTTGTTATTAAAAAGAGATGAAAAAACTATGTATTTTAAACTCAACCCGACCTGACTCGGAGAACTCATGACCTGGAGCCTAAACCGAGAAACCTGGACTCAAAGCCCGACTCAAACCAGATTTCTAGTCGAGCCGAGCCAAACAAGATGTTGAGGTAGTAAAACCTGATTAACCCAGCCATGTTTTCAGTGACTTTCATGACCTGCAAAACTAGCTTGGTCAATCCGAGATAACTCGTAACCTTTTCCAAGGAATTACTTTTCCTGAAATACCACCTGAATAGTTCCGTTCGCGAGGTTGAAAAGTTCAGTATTTCTTCTAGGAAATTGCAGATATGACAACACATACACTCAAACAAGCTACAACGTCCTTTTTGTCCATATCAGCAAGTAAGATTTTTAAATATAAATTGAAGCTCTCGAAAGCTACAAATAACAATATTCTTTTGAGAAAAAAAAAAACAAACCTGTAAGCTGATGGCTACCTCGTCATTGATATGGCACTGTGTTCACTAATCAATAACCAGGTGTTACATTTTGACCATGGAAACATCCTTGTCACCACTCATCAGCACCAAGACAATGTCGAGCATTAACAAGTATTAACAACGAATGATGAACTCTGCTATTACCAAGATCCACTTATTGCGAAATTACAGGACAAATTAACATCCTTGTCATCGCCATTTGAATATTGCCAAACTTACCAAGCAGTTTAGGTTTAGGTTATGAGATAACAAATCCGTTCATGCTTTCTCTGGAAATAAAGATTGACTAATCTCTATTGTTGGAATTGCGGCGGAAATACCAGTAGTATGTTACCATTTGATGATAATAGTTTGATCTTACCGGCGGATGACATCTTTCAGTTTTACGGTTAATTTAACAAGTTATTAATAACCAATGTCTACTTAATTACGATGAAATAATTATCTTTGCAACTCTAATTTTCCAGGGGATATTAGTCATAAAAAGTAATTTTAAACTTTCAAGGCATGTAGTCATAATACTTATTAATTATCAATTACATAACCCTTGTTATTTTTTATTTTTACAGCAACTTGTATGTGTATAGATATATTAATTTTTATTTTATTTTTTTTTGAAGACACAAGGTATCACTCCGATTTCACGCATAAGATTAAGAGTCTGTTTAAAAACGCTGTTAAAATCATATTTAAAAAAAATTACTAAAAATTATTATTTTTTATATTTTTAGGTTGTTTTGATGTGCTAATCTTAAAAATGATTTTTTAAAAATAAAAAAAAAATATTATTTTGATGCATTTCTAAATAAAGAGTACTTTGAATCGCAATCGCTATCACAATTTCAAACAGGCCCTTAAGTCACTGCAACCCATGGCCCCAAGAGTTTTTTTTGTTAATTATGAGAGGTGTAACTCAACTGGTTAGGCTCTAATTTTATTTCTTAAAAGTCATCAGTTAAAGTCTCACAAACCTCAAGACCTTTTGAAACTTACATAGTTATTAATTTTAAGATCTATAAGATTAGTTGAAGTGCGTTCAAGCTGCTCCGAACATCTATATTAATAAATAAATAAAGTGTTTTTTGTGTACCTAGCATTCAAACTTGAGACGTCGCCCAACAAGCATAAAGCATCAAACTCAAGAGCCCTCCCCTGAAGAATCGCATTTTTGCAGATGGCAGCTCTTCTTTTGCTTTCCTACAAGCCCCGCTCATGGCCAGGCATCTTGTTGCCTATTTATCAATTTGGCTAGACCCATGTTTAGTTGCTTCTTTGTTAAGAAAAAAAGAGAGATTTTTGCTGCTACCTATAGGATTATTGTCCTCGAGCTTTCGTGTCTACTTTGCTTATATTGTTCAACGTTATTTAGACAACGACATTTTAAATTGAATTCAATTTCCTTTAACTCAGGTTATAAACTATATTGATTTTAATAATTTTATTTAATTATGTTATAAAAAAATCAAAACTTGTAAAATCAAGCACTAACTCAATTTAAAAATATTTTTGTTAAGACTGTAATAACCAATATATAAAGCTATAGAAAGAATAAAAAATATCCAAAAATCAAAATTTATCATATGTTATTTTTATTTTATGTTTACATAAAAAATAAAAAAATGGAATGAAAAATAAATAAACATTTATATATTTATTTGTCAATGGGAAATGGACACATGAGATGAAATATTTAAAATAATTTATCATCAATATAATATCTTATAAATAAAAATCAATTAATAAAATAATATCATATAATATTGACAAAAAACTTGAATGTTTTTACAAATCTATATAAATAAAAGCCTCCACCCCATCCATAAGAGACAAAAATGATTTTTTTTTTGAAATACAAAGTTTTCTTAAATACAAGCTTTTCATGCAAGGAAGCTCATTTGAAAACTTTTAAGCATAGTTTTTAGACCCGGTCCGGTCCAAGGCCCAGGTTTCAAATTTTAACCGGGTCATTGGGTTACTCAGGTCAATTTTTTTTTTTTAAAAAAAAACATCATTTTAGTAAAAAAAAAATAATGGGTTGCAACCGAATCTTGTCGAGTTAGCCGAATCACGCTGGGTTTTTTTTCAACCTGACCCGATTCCTACCCCAGGTCGGCTGGGTCCTAAGTCGATCTGTCGGGTCATGTTTTAAAACTATACTTTTAAATCTCATTCATCTATGTTTAAAATCTACAAAAAAAAAAACAAAGCTGTAACAACATAAAATAAAACTATGCATTGAAATCTCAATGATATAATCACATCTGTTATCATGTATTATTCATTTCATGTTAAATAAAATTTCAGCAAAGCCTCCCTTGAAAATAAACTCTCTCAAAATCTCAAACTTGTAAGATCAAATTATCAGCTTCCACAGGAATCAAATCCCTATCCTCCTGGATAACCACTAACCAATTTTTCAATGCCATCGGTAGTCTTAGGCCTACCCCATCATTTCCATGTTCCATCAAGCATAATATATAATTTTGATGAGTCATATTCATACAATAATAACGCTAAACAACTAAAACCATACAACAACATAATTAATTTACATTCCAAAGTTAAAATACCATTTAACATAATTACAAAAAAAGTCAAAGTTTAAACTTTCAAAAAACATGTTTCTTAGTTATCTGATACTAACACATCACTAAAGGATATATTTAACTTTTTATGAGCATCATACATAAATAACTAGTCCAAAGTAGAACTAAAAACTAAAACTTCAATAAGTATTTGAGGTACCTGAAAACCAACATATAATTTGAGGAACTATGTTAAATATTTTTACACATATATTAGCACATCATACTAATAAACATTTATACAACATGTAATTTTCACCATGTATAGTTAAATATTAACTTGATTTCACAAATAAATCAAGCCATCATAAATCAAATTCAAAGAAAAAATCAGAATATTAATTTAATTTTTTGTATGAATATTTTAAATAGACATGATACATCTCATATATTTTAATAAAATCAAATATTTATATATGTGTGCTTGCTTAATTCTTAAGTGCTCAAATTTATATTTACAAAAGCAAACCAAAATAAATTATAAAATTTATTTTTAATAAACTCGATATTGAAGAAAAAATTAAAAGAAAAAAAAGTACATAGAGTTTGGTGGGCAAACTCACCAAAACCGTGAATTAGGTCATATGGTTCAACCCGTTTAACCTACGAACTGGGTCATAGACTTTACTAGGATCGATAACTTGATTTTTTCTCAAAAATATTCTATATTTAACTACTTGATAACAAAAATAGATAATTACAAAATCAAACATCTATCTAATATTTGGATGTTTATCTAAGACCACGATGACCTTATAGAAACTAAACAAAAAATCATGAAGTACAATTCTTAATCTTGATCAATCTAATTTTGAATGGTAAAATTGAAAAAATAATAATTTTTTTAACCAGCTAAACCCATGAATTGGATCAATCCGGGTTAACTCGTCAAACTCTTGAACATGTTAATGGACTCTATAAAGTTTAATAATACTTTTTTTTAAAATAATTTTTTTAACTATATAATGAAAAAATATATATGATCACAAAATCAATTTCAATCCCAAAAAAAAAAAAACAAACACACACACAATCCAAAAATTTAATTAAAAAAATAAAATTCAATAACTAAACAAAGAATTAAAGAACCAAATCCAAAAAAAAATAATACCATGAATTATTATTGTAATTCACAATGTAATGAATATGATTGAATAATATTTTTTTCCACTCCCTTTTTATCTAAATCTTAATTATATATGTGTTCTATAAAATATTTTCATAATAATATTATCATGACATATTTTTTTATCAAGAGGAAACCAAGTATTTTTCTTGGTTGATTTTGAGGATGCACCTTCCACGTCAATCTAGTGTATTTAAAAGAATTTTTTTTACAAAAATTCCTCTAGTTACAACCTCTTTTAAGGTTCAGGAGTCTTTTTGGCTCCAATCATATCTATTATAACATGTTATGTGTTGCTATACTATGAAATTATATACATCAAACTATTTGATAATTAATTACCATGCTAGTAAAATTGTTATTAAACTTATAATTTAAATCAAAAAATTAATTTAAAAAAAAATTAAGAAACTAAACAAATTGCTTAAGAGATATATTTTTTTTAAAAAACCACACAAGTATCATAACAAAATGTAAATAAAAAATAATATCAAACATTATATAAATTATTTTAGTCAATAGAACTACTAAATAATTTAATTAAAATCCAGACAAGGTAAAATATAATGTACTTGAAATAAAATAATCAAGGTTGGTTAATTTTAAAACATGTAAGGTTATTAACTATGTAACTAAATATCGGGTAATTATCAAGGCGTGGGAGTAATAATAATAATTTGCTGTTTTGGTTTTTTTTCGATGAAGTTGGGCTCATAAGTTTCAGCCCATGGACCTCAAAGAAGGCCTAAAATGAGTTAATACTTCATACGTAAATCCGACAAAATCAAGACCCAAACTCTCAACATCTAAAACCCTAGAATAAACCACCTCCTTCCCCTCGAGAACTCTCTTGGCTTTGGTTCGCTCTGCTTTCACTTTGCAGCCTCTAACCTACAACAACAGCCATGGGTAAAAAGATTCGAGAGGCCAATCTTAACGGCGAACCGATTGCCCAACAAGAAGCCGCAAATGGTCACAAATCAGATAAAAAGAAAAGGAAGGATAAAAACAAGAATCAAGAACCTGAATTCCAAGAGACACAAAAGGAACCAACTCTAAAGAGAAGTCTTGAGGAAACCCAAGACCAGGAAACCGTCAAGAAAGAGAAGAAGAAGAAGAAGCATGAAGAAGAGAGAGAAGGTGAAATCCATGAAGGGAAAGACAAAGAAAGTGAAAGTTTTCCAGAAAGTACCAAGAAAGATAAAAACAAGAAGAAAGAAAGCAAGAAGCAGGAGGAAAATGGGAAAGAAAGTGTAATTCATGAAGTGAAGGAGGAAGTACAGCCGCAAGACAGAGTAGTGGTGTCTGGAAAGGATACACAAGAGACAAAGTATGCGTCTTTAAAGTCTTTTGCTGAGGCGAAACTGCCTGATAATGTTTTGGAATGTTGCAAGAATTTCAAGAATCCATCTCCTATCCAGGCTCATGCTTGGCCCTTTTTGTTTGATGGGCGTGATTTTATTGGGATTGCAAAAACTGGATCAGGTAGATTTTGTGGTTTTATTTGGTGTGTGCTGAAATGTGATTTTGTTGTCCATCCGTTAATTATTTATTTTATGTGTTGAGTGTGGTGAATTTAATTTTTATATGTTTATGTTTTTTGAATAATTTGAAACTAGAAATAAAATTTGATACAAATATTTTATTTAGGTAAGACTTTGGCATTTGGGATACCTGCAATAATGCATATTCTGAGCAAGCGAAAGGGGAAATCGACAAGGGGGGCAAATCCACTTTGCCTTGTGCTTGCTCCTACAAGAGAATTAGCTGATCAAGTATGTATTTTATTTCCATAAGCTGTAATTTTAAATTTATATCCCATAAAAAGCTGGCATATGCATGCTGAAGTTTTTTCCTTTGAGCATGAATTGTAAGAGGTACACAATCTTCTACTATGCAAGTGAAGATCATTTGAGATTCTGCAGTTGAATGATTTCAGCAACATGGGTGTTGTGCTATTTGCTGTGCTACAATTTTTCTGGGCTCATTATTCGCAGAAGCTACAGCAGAGGTTTTAAAACTTTGACAAATGCTTTTATTTTTCCATCTAAAGAAAACCGACTATCTGCTTACGAAATGAGACCCTTTGTGGGTGCCAGCAGGCAATCACACCTCATTTGGTTGAAAGAGGACGATGGCGTGTGGAAAAAAAAATATAAAGCCAGTGCTTTACCTTGAAAAGAAGATCAACTCGTTTGTCATTGACAACATGGAAACAAATATGTTGGTTTGGGTAGAAAGCATTTTTATTGATTTTCTCATTATAGTCCAATTTGTTTCCCTCTTTTTTTGTTTTCCCTTTTTTTTTTGCCAACTTCACTATACTCTATACAAATGATCTTTTAAAGTTAAAACTTTTGTTTTAATTTGATTGTTGAAACTCATTGGTAGAAAATGGGATGATTCTTTATCTTCTGTGACAGATTTCAGTTGTTATACGTGATGCTGGGGAACCTTGTGGTGTGAGATCAGTTTGTATATATGGAGGAACTTCCAAAGGACCTCAAATCAAGTCTCTGAAGGCTGGCGTTGTACGTTATTCTATAATCTCTCTCAAACTACACACAAGGGCATGCATCTCTTTCTTTCCCATACACACACAGAGACCGCATAAGTACGAACTTGTCAGCATGCTTTGTCTTAATCCACATGTATATTATTTTGATGCGGGACAAGAAGATTTGAAGAAAGAAAAGGAGAGAAAGGGAAGCAAGAAGGGAAAAAAGAAGCTTGAGAAGAAAAAGAAACGGAGCTGAAGAAGAGAAGAGAAGGGAAGGGAAAGAGGGAGGAGGAGGAGAAATCCAAAGATTTTTCTTAATTCATCATAAACTGTCTACAATGTAAAAGGAGTACATATAAATAGTAAAATCCCACACAACCAGCAATTGGGCGTATAGCCCACTAAAATAAAATGTTCAAAAATAACAAAAATCAAGCCCAATAATTAAACCAAATGAAATTCAATCACATAGACATAAGCCCAATCTCCCAACCAAAAAGTGATGTAATTGAGCTATCCTCTGTCATTGACAACCAAACATGTGTGTGAACTTTGTCTCTTGTCTAGTGTCCACACCATATTTTCAAAACTTATTTATTTGCAGAGTGACATTTACTGTTATCATTATTTGTTTACAGTATTCTTTTCTCTTATATGCTCAGGATATTGTCATTGGAACCCCTGGCCGTTTGAAGGATTTGATAGAAATGAATGTATTGCACCTTGCAGAGGTATCTTTTGTGGTAAGTTAATCAATAACTGCTCCCCTAATTTCTATTTATTGGATCCTTTTTATTCGTATTCCATAGCCTCATGTTGGTTGCTTAGCATGTTATCTTATTGTATGGAGCTATAAACTGAGCGACTCCTCTAACCAAATTATTTATGAGAATACAACATAAATTCAGGATTGCCCCAAGTGGCTCAGATAAAGTTTACAAGGTGTTGTCTTGTATGCTCAACATATAGGATATCTATCATTTCCAGCATTGCAGTTTAAACTTTTGTTGATACATCATGCATGCTGGAGGTTTCTGTCTAGTTGCTGGAGAGTTTGTGGTATTGTGTAAAGAGCCCTTTGCCTTATGATAGTTAAATTGTTTACTCTGAGGTTTCCAGTTTTCCAATATTCCAAGAGGTTAAATTTAATGTTTTGTTCCTGAACTGCATCATTGTTATTTAAAGCAAACTCATCTCTTGGTTTATGATAAAAGTTTTATTTAATGCTGTGGTAAGACCATGACTCTGAGTTGTTGAGTTGTTTCATAAGCCAATCGATTGAAAAGGATATTGGTGTTCATTTTTCTCCCTTGTCAAGAAGGATGATGGTTATGTACTCTAGTGTCTTTGTTGCAGTTGCAAGCATCATTATATTCTCTTTTGTGTATTTCATATTGCTTTAGTAAATGAATATATATTTGTAGCATTCTAACTTGAAAGAATTAAAATTGATTTCTGTAGTAAATGGATATATTCTGTAGTAGATGAATATATTTGACATGAATATATTCATATTGCTTTAGTAAAATTGATTTCTGTAGTAAATGATTATATTTGTAGCATTCTAACTTGAAAGAATTAAAATTGATTTCTGTAGGTTCTTGATGAAGCAGATAGAATGCTGGACATGGGATTTAGACAGGAAGTTCGTTCAATATTGAGCAACACGAGTTCTGGTATGTGGTATTATTATAAGATACAGTTATATATGGAACTGCACAATCACTTCAAGACAACAATCCAGCTTGAAATTCCTAGAAACTCTAGGCTCAGTACCAACCTACCCCTGGTTACAGTTTTTCCTCCATAACCAGTGATCAGTTGCTGACATGTATAAGACACCGATATATTTCCTTAGGAGAAATATCCTTATTCCCTAGTTGACCAAGAGGTAACTTGTACATTTAGATTTTAACTAACTTCTCTCCATTTTATATTTCTACTCTTTTTTGGTAAGTTTTTAATGCAGAAATGTGCATTGAAAGCCCCCGAGTAGGGAAACCTGTACTTAAAAGGTACAAAGTAAAACCTCAAAATCAAAAAGCTTAAACTCTAGACTCCCCACCCTGAGTTCTTTTAAAGGCATGGAGAGAATCTAACACTTGCTCCCTCCTTCAAGAAATAAATAAATGAATAAAGAACTTTCCACGACAAAGTCTTAGCCTGAAGAGGTTTATTTTGAGTAAGCATGTTGCATTATGTCAAGGTGTTTGTTTGTTTGTTTGAATCTTGTGTTTGTTTGTTTGACTCCTGTGGAACTTGTAATAGATCTTAAGGCAAAATTAGTTTAAGAGTATAGAAAAAGAGTATAGAACCTTATTGCATGAAAAATAAGAGAAAGTTGTTTAGTCAATGTTATTTATCTTCTTACTTCAAGTGTTATACTAAAGTTACTTGAAATCATTTTAATTATTACAAGCTCAAATAAACTACATTTGTAATGCACATGTATTTGACTGTTTGTACAAATCTCAAAACCTGTGCAGCTCGCCAAATGATAATGTTTAGCGCTACATGGCCTTTAGATGTTCATAATTTGGCAGAAGAATATATGGACCCAAATCCTGTTAAGGTGTGGCTCTTTGCATATCATTCCATTACATATTTGCTGTTTTCTATATGCTCTAAAATATGAGCTCCATCTCAGGTGGTTGTAGGTTCTGAAGATACAGCTGCCAACCATGATGTCATGCAGATTGTTGAGGTCTGGTTTCTTAATGCCCAGCAAGAGGCCCTTTTCCACTATTCAATGTTTCAATTAATAAAGAGAGATGTTTGTCCTTATATTTACACCATCACTTCCATAAATGCAGGTATTGGATGACCATTTGCGTGATCAGCGTTTACTTGCTTTGCTAGAAAAATATCACAAATCTCAACAGTACGTTTGCTATTTTTTTAATGGATTTTGTAAAATTTGTTCTACAGACATATCTTGGGTTAATGCCTGAGCTATTTGAGCATGGAGAATTTAGAGCGATAGTTTTTTTCAACAGTACGTTTGCTATTTCATTACCATCTTCTTTTGTTTTAATGAATGACTAAAAGGGGATTTCATTGGTTTTCAGAAGCTGATGCTTAATGAGTGTTTACTTTCAGAAAACAGTTTTCCCAAGTTCATTTTAATTTTCATCTCTATTCTAAATTACTTCACCGTTGAAAACTAAGTAAACGTTTGTTCTCACTAATAATTTTCTAAGATAGAAAGCTAGGATCATGTTTGGATTATTTTTAAGACGAATGATGAAGAGATCAAATAACATGTTGACTAAACAAGCCCTTGTTTTTCTCTAAAGTGGAGAATTTGTAGAAGAACTAAGTTGCTTTTTAAAGAATCTTGTTTTTAATTTTTAATTAGCAAAAATGTTTTCCATTTTCCGTTTTGTTTTTAGAAAATTGGAAAATTCTCCGATATTATACATGAACTAATGCCTTCTTTCCTCTATTTGCATATGTGACTCTTTTATTTTACAAGTCAATGCTATCCTTCCATGGTTATCTGAAATAGCCTCTATATCTCCATGCTAGATTATGGAAAACCTTGAATTTCCATATTTTCCTTGATATGCCTTGAATTTTCATTCATAGTGCTTATTCATGGGTTGGGCCTCTAATCAGGAATAGAGTGTTGGTTTTTGCCTTGTACCAAAAGGAAGCGGAACGTCTTGATGGAATGCTAAGAAAAAGGTACACAAACATTATTTTGGTTATTGTTCTCTACTTGCTAAGTCAACATTTTCTAGCCAGCTGCTTGAAAGTACAATTGGAAATCAATGCTAATTTCAATGAGCGTGTTTTCACTTTCTTTATTTCTTTTTTGAACTTTGGGCCAAATTGAACTTAGCTGCTGAACTTTAATTTTTTTTTTCGAGTATCTCAAACTATTTTTTTGATTAAATATAGGTCTTTCCGTTAATTTTGATCATAGATGATACTTTAAAAAAATGACGTGTAAAAAAAACGTGATTTGAGAAGAAAAAGTTAATGGAAGGTCCTACCTTTTACCCCGAAAAAATAGTTCATGGTAATCAAATAAAAAAATTAAAGTTCAGCGCTTAAGTTCAATTTTACCCAATTTTTAGGATAGTTTTAGGTAATTTAGCCTTTTTTTCCTTGTTTTCTAGTGGTTGGAATGTTGTTTCTATTCATGGCAACAAAGCACAAGAACAACGAACAAAGGCATTGTCATTATTCAAGAAGGGCAGCTGCCCTTTGATGGTACGTTGAACAATTAATTTGTCTTCAATATGCTTTTCCTTTTTCAATAATGTAATGTTAATGAATGGGACTTCCAAAAGTAACAAATACCATGTTTTTCTTGTTTTATATACGGTTTTTATGCTGAAAATGACGTGTAAAATTTATCTTCGGGATCAGTTGTCTCTTAGGAGCCACTCATTGTAATTTGCATGAATGCCTGTCATGTATATGCACCTTATTATTGTAGTAGTTTTCTTTAAGTTCATGTTTGGTTTTGCTGGCAATTGACTAGAATTTCGGGTGCTCTCTCACATCCCTATATCTATAGGTTGCTACTGATGTCGCTGCTCGAGGATTGGATGTTCCAGATGTAGAAGTAGTAATCAACTATACCTTCCCACTCACCGCAGAGGATTATGTCCACAGAATTGGCAGGACTGGACGGGCTGGCAAGAAGGGTGTTGCTCACACATTTTTCACGCATCATAATAAGGTGATATTTGAAACCTTTCTGGTACTGCTGCTTAAATTCTTCTATCAAACTATCAAGTCATTGATTATGCAATAGTTTGGCCATTATTTTCTTATCCGATGATTATTTCAGGGGCTCGCTGGAGAGTTGGTCAATATTCTTAGAGAAGCTGGGCAAATCGTGCCACCTGCCCTTTTGAAATTTGGCACTCATGTTAAGAAAAAGGTGCGCATTTCTATCCACTAATGTTCTTACATGATTGTTCAATATATGAACTGCTACTTATGTCGTGTGCATGCACACTGAACTAATGTCTAGAGATGGCAGAAACATAATTAGCCTGAAGTATTCATCATTCACAGTGCCTTTTTCTCGTTGCAGGAGTCCAAGCTATATGGGGCTCATTTCAAAGAAATCTCTGCAGATGCTCCAAAGGCCAAGAAAATAATTTTCAACTCGGATGACGAAGATTAAAGCATGTGGTCTCAAGATTTTGTAAGATCAGCAATGAAACAAAGATACAGTATCGGGTTATCTATTATTTACAATGGTATAAGCTGTTCTTTCTTTCTGTCTTTTTCTTGCCTCCCCCCCCCCCTCGCGTCTTGTCTCTTCTTTTTGCTCATTTACATAGGTGAGATATCAGCAACATTTGATTCTTTGGCAAATTTTCAGTAAAATTAATGCTGGTCGTTATTGGATTTAATCCACTCCGATTGTCTTTATTTATTTGTCATTTATTCATGTATTTTTCAACCTTCATGGGAATTGAGTTATCATTTGTTATATACAATTATACACGTGTTTATTGTTTTGGTTTTGGTGTCCTCATTAAGTATCCTGGGGTTGAAACAACTCAATAACTCAATTCCATTAATATTGTGTTTGAGATTAATTATATATATATAAAAGATAACATTATATTTAAAAAAATAATTAAAAACAAAAAATATTCAAAACTTTTTAAAAGTACGGTTGGACCATTAAAACAAAAGCTGACTGAATATAGCTTCAAAGGTTTTATTATAATATTCTTGTTTGAAAGTGTGGCTGTGATTGTTTTTTAAAATATTTTTTATTTAGATTTGTATTAAAATAATATTTTTTTAAAATTATTTTTAATGTTAGTGCATCAAAATGATCTAAAAATATTAAAAATATATTAATTTAAAATAAATAAAAAAATTTAAAATTTCTTTAAAAATATTTTTAAAATATAAAAACAAATAAGATCTTAAATATAACTTCAAAGGCATTAGTGTGTTATTACTATTATGATCTAAGTGTAATATAAAGCAGGTTGCTTGTTCCATGAATTGTTGAATTTCATCACTTTAGTAAAAACAAGTGAATTTAAAATAAAATTAATATGTTTCACTAGTGACAATGATAATGGTAATGAAATGTTAATTTAAAAAAGATCATTAAAGATACATAGGAGTAAGACATGCAAGTTCTTAGATTGTAAATATGAACATTAAATGACTAAAGGTGTGGAGAATAGAACAAACATTATTCAACACTAAATTATAATCATTTTCCTTATCATATGTAAGAATTAAAGGATTAGAGAGCTCAATATTCTGCTCAAATCTTAAATCATATTGGATATCTAGCATAGAGGATAAGGAATGAAGAAGTTTAGAAGGTCATATATCTTGAAACTCTTCTTCTTATACATCCTTTTCATCTAGGTTGTTAAAGTTCTTGGGATTGAGTTCATACACTTAATCACTATAGTCTTCCTCTTTATTTTTATCCTTGTGTTCTTTGATGAATTGGGGCTTAGTGATATAATTGGTTGCAGCATGACTAAACCTTGACATTTAACACATTGGACTCTTCAACTCATCCTAAACACTTCATTGATGATTCACTTACTTTTTTTTTTTTTCTAAGTTGGGCACTACTATAATTAGGTTTATAAGGTGGAGCACCCAATAAAAAACTATTATCTTAATGCCCTTTAAAGGTGACATGCAAGTAGAAAATAGTTATTGACTAAGAAATACAATGTCGTAATAATAAGACAATTTATCTTGAACTATGTGTTAATCATTGGACTCCTAAGAATGTGTGTGGTACTGGGTCTAGCTCAAATAGTACCTCTCAAGGTTGTTCGAAGCCCAAACCTATCAATATCAGGGTGACCGGTAGCTAATCTCTTGATTAGGTTGAGGCCTAACCACATGACCAGACAACTTGGCTAACCAGTCTAGCCTCATGTGACTAGCTAGACAACAGGATTAGAAAACAGGATTAGAAAAGGGAGCCAATAGTTTTGGGATTAAAATAAGTAGCTTTCTCCTCTGCATTAGATACTTGAAAATGAGTTTCAAAAAGGTGGGCGATACAATGAGCATTTATACGATACAAAGCAAGCAATAAGAAAGTGAGACAAACAGAATTGATATTGAACAAATTATGTACAGATCTTAAACTGTTTATTGGAGCATTTCTTTTATGAATATTCCAAAGATACGGGCTTCTGATAGCACCTGGGTAGTTTTTAATGTTCTACAATGAAGCTATACAATAATCTATAGACAACTAGATACAAATCCTTGCAGTTTTCAACTATAAGTGGTAAAAACCAACCTATGACAGAAATGTTATTTCTGACGAGTATGGTAAATAATCTATGAACAACTAGATACAATACAAATCCTTGCAGCTTTCAACTACAGATAGTAAAATCAACTTGTAGCAGAAGAATCATTCCCAGCGAGTATTAAGCTCCTGGCTCCGTTTTACGGGACTCGACCAGGAAAAGTCATTCAGACTCTCCAAAGAATGGACTTCCCGTCCCCCTTCTCTCCAATAGGTTGAGTACACTTCTAGGATGTGCACGACCCCCCAACAGTCTCACCCTTGTTCATCTGAAACAAGTGTCTTGATTAGTTCTCGAGGCACATCAAAAAATCCTAGCACTTTCAGCTTTGTCAGATGCTCAAAGCCTAATGGTGCCTTTTGCAGCAATTTTCAGCACTGAATACTCAGCTTTTTCACCACTCATGAAAATTTCAAAGAATAAATTAAAAAAGTTTATGGAATCATATAATCAAATAAATTAATCATTATTTATATAACTAAATAAAAAAATTTATTAATAATAAATAAAAAAGAGACTGAAAAAGTTGAGAGATAGATATAGGTTAAGATATTTAATCTCGTAAAATGAGTTATTTACATGTTTTTGTCAACTAAATTTAAAAAAATATAAATTTCATCACTCGTGAAAATTTCAAAGTATAAATTAAAAAAGTTTATGGAATCATATAATCAAATAAATTAATTATTATTTATATAACTAAATAAAAAAATTTATTAATAATAAATAAAAGAGAGACTGAAAAAGTTGAGAGATAGATATAGGTTAAGATATTTAATCTCGTAAAATGAGTTATTTAATTGTTTTTGTCAACTAAATTTATCTATTAAAATCAATAAAAGATAATTGAACTGGAAACATATGCGAAACTGATTAAATAAAATAAAATAAAAATTATCTTTTTATATAAAATAAAGCTCATCTATGTAAAATAAAAAATAATTCTTCAAAAATTAAATGAAAAAAAATATTTTGAAATAAATTATATTAAAAAAAGGTTTGAAAAACCCACAATCTAAGCAATGAGATGAAAATAAATCGATAGAGAATAAATTAAAGATAACCAATTTTTTTTAAAAAAAACAAATAATATAAAATAATAAAATCATAAAAGAAAATAAGAAACAAGATCCTGAACTACATGCACTTTTTATACTCGTTGCCCATGTTATTAGATAGAAGCATGAAAAAAAAAAACCAGGAAACCCATTTTCCAACAAATCAAATGCTAAAAGATAAAACTTGAAAAAAATCAATCACACAAAAAATTGTGATTACAAGAATGAGGGTGGAAATCAAAATAAAAAATAAATTAGATGGTATCAAAAAAATTTAAATTGGAGGGTTAAATTGAAAAGGAAAAAACTTTAACAAAAGAAAAATAAAATCAAAAAAATAAGAGCTAAATTGAAAACAATAAAACAACAAAAACTTTGATTGAAGGATAAAATTGAAAACCAACAAAATTTTAACTAAAGAACCAAAAACAAAATAGAAATCAAAAGAATAAGGACCAAATTGAAAAAAATAATAAATAAAAAATTATAATTTAAAGGCTAAATTGAAAACATATAAAATAAATTAATGACCAAGGAAGAAAATAAGCAATAAAAAACATGGGAACTGCAATTGAAAAATTTAAAAACAAGAGGATAGAGAGAAAAGATGGAAGGAAAAAATAATTATGGTCAACAATCCACCCATAATTAATAGCTACGCATTACGTCGTAAGGAAGAGAAATGGAGCTTCTAAGAACACAATAAAAATATAAGTTTGGTTACCGTGTCACATTGCATGTGTCATCCGAAAAGTAATTTGATATAATCATTCATTAGCACGTGTTCATCATGCAATAACATTTTTTTTGAATAAAAATAATTTTGCAAATAAAAAATACCAGAATGTCCTCCATAAACATGAAAATTACAAAAAAAAAAATAGTGAAAAGACACAAATACCCCCAGAGTTATGCCTTGAGTTTTGTCTTTTCCAAGGGTGAAAACATATTTTTACTTCTAAGTGAAAAATTAAAAAAACTCTTGGTTAACTTTTTTTTTTTTTTTGACTTGAGGGGTAAATATTTATTTTGACATTTTTAAAGTTTTTGAAAAGACTTAACATCTCTAGATTTTGTTAATTTTAAAAGTATAAATATTTTTTTATTGTGCAAAAAGATTGAACAAAGACCAACATACCATCAAACAATCTTTTCTAATTTGCAATGAACCTCTGAAAAAAAGTAAACTACCTCATATCAAAGCCTCTTATTTTTTAAACCCAAAAGCATAGTAATTTTATTGTAATAATCTACAATATTCTGTATCTATAGCTAAATCCACAATATACTTCATCTATAGCTACAATGAAACTCTCATGCCCTGTTTATGTAAATGTGCCTAGGGCTATAACACCAATGAAAATAATGAAGATCCAACTGTTTAAACAAGCAAAATAATTTGGTTTGCGAAGAAAATCCAAGCACGTAATCTCCCTCCAGCCATCCAAATCATAATTGCTTGGAACTACATTGATCGATGAGCACAAAATATTCACTGCAAACTTCCATAGTACACGACTACAAATATTTCAGTAAATTAAATCACTGAAGAAACAAGAAATTAATAATAAATAAATCCAGACAAAAATCAGAGTACCAATAGCAAAATTATAGTATTTTGCATTAATTAAAAAAAATCGACATACAGCATATGCTCAATGTGGGCGATCCGGTCCTCCAAGACGTATAAAAAATTTCTAGGTGAAGCAATCTTTGAGGGGTGGTCAATTTCCAAAAGGAATTTTGATGGAAATGGCTGACCTAGCAAAAAATCTATCTACTCGAACCTTACGGAAATGGTAGCTATTTTGGGCCAATTAATGCCATACAGATACAAAATCTAAGTTCATTTGAACTATGATATCCAGTTTTTTCTTATGACATTTTATCCCCTAGATAAGCAAAAACCCTTTTCTTAAATACCTGACCTAACTCAACAATTTCAGATTCTTTCACATGTCCTCTGACATCAGATTGCCTGTGTCTCTGGTCTTCTTGGGACAACCTGTTTGCAATATCGATGGTCAAAATAGCCATATCTCTTCTAGCTGTTAGTACATGCAACGCTATAGCCGAGTAGCCAGGATTGGACACAAGTCTATTAAGTAATATCAGTGCCTCCCGAATCAGCAATGCCCTACAATTACAGAGAGAGGTATTGACGACAAGAGAAGCAATCAAGGAAAATGGACCATGAAAATGTAAGCATGGACAAACTATTTAAGTGATCCACTGACCTTGCTTTGATGCTTCTTTCTGGCTCAGCAGAAGCTTCTACATCCATTTCGGACACCAACACTTGCAAAACCAACATAAGAAAGTTTGTCTCTCCAGGTAATTTGTGAGTCACCATAATTTCAAAGCCAGGTTTTCCGGATGAGGCTAAAAAGGCCAGCATGATGATAGCCCGCTTGCGAAGTTCAATATCCTGAAAGCCAATTACTACAAAATGAAACAGATTGCATTTTGCACCAAGTACCATGTTTGTATGCTTTTCCAGAATAAAAGAATAAATGAAAGATAAACCAGATTGCATAATGATCAGAGTCATTTTACGCAGAGATGGATTTCCAATAATAAAATGACAATGAAATGCAATTTCATGTCGCTTAATTAAAAAGGTGTAGACTTCCATTAAAAAATAAGGGGAAAAAAAGACTCTTGCTGCACAGCCTCTAGACATGCCATATTAATATAAAGAAAGTCATCAGATAAGATGTTACCTAGGATATATTAACACAAGTTTTCTCTTGATAACATTGTATCATAAACAAAGAACATAAGTTCAAAACCAGAAACAAAAAACAGGCAAATGCAATGGGAGAAATAAACTGCACATTAAAAATATATGAAAAAATTGTGCCACATCAAATTGAGTCGTTACACTGAGAGCTAAATTATCACACCTACCTGTAGGCTATATCCAGAGCAAGCAATACATTCTGCCAAGCCCTCAAGGGTGCTACTGAATCCTTTGGGTGTTAAAGCAATTTTCTTGTCATTTGTGGAATCAGAAATCTCTGCCTCTTTACAACCAGAGCAAAATATGCTCAACAGCTTGGAACCTTCAATTCAACGAAGAACCATAAGCTAGGAAGGGTTTTGCTGGGTACAACATGGAAGTAGCATGTCAAGTAGTTCAAATCTTTAACTCCTAAAAGAGGGAGGTGCAATAGAGTACTAAGCAAAATAAGGTAGTATTCTTAATTTATTCAGCTTAAATAAATAAACTGCATATGGTTTAGTGGGTAGACATGGATATGAATATGTGTTAACCATAATCCACTGCTGCTTCTAATTGTTCAAACTTTTCAAGTAAATGAAAGGTCTCCAAATAAGTGTCAAAAAAATGGGGGGCAAGGTTGCAATATCCTCAAAGTTATATTTCTAAGGACATCAATGGGGGACCGGTTCTATAGAAATTAGGACCTTTATTTTCTAAATACTAGGACTTTCTGAGTAGTTTTTGTAAAATGGTGCTATTTTTGTGGGCATTGCTGATATAACCACCCATGTTTTATTTGGTTATATTTGGTGTACGGGAATGATGAATTATTGAAATCTTGACTATTCTTTTTCACCAATTGTATTATAGGTCTCCTTGAGAATTCAAGGAACCCTTGTCAGTCGCTATGGTTTATCTTCTCTTTTGATAACACACACACACATGTATTTATATATCCAGAATGCTGTAAGACAAAAAGATCTTGGATTCAATTAGTTCTTGCAGTAAACCATCAGAGGTAGCAAATCTTTATGAATGGCCAGATGGTGTGATTTTCTTTCTTATCATATGTTTGTTGCTCATTTCAATTCAAAGGAGCATTTGAGATAAACTAATCCAATTTAGTGCATCCGAGTTTATTCCGAGCATTTGGATAAAAAAGAAATCCTTTTCTACTAATCAGGTGTTTTACAGCTTTTAGGGTATAGATTTGCTTCTTTCTTTTAACCAAACTAGAAGATGCACATGGTCACCAGCAAATCACATGAATTGATATTTGCAAGCATCAAAACTTGATCCTTCAGTTTTGTACTAGACACTACACCGCTGCTTATTCATTTGGATCAACAATCAACAGAACAGGTTTGTTCCAAAATATTTAATACTGGCTCTAAATAGAGAGCAAGCTAGTTAACAAACTAATGGAGCTAAGATAGACATCATAACCAAATGGAGGAGAGCAGATCAACTCGGATGGTATCTAACAGATTGTAAAAGAAGTTTGACAGCCAAGTTTGAAGTTAAAGCAAGATTCTAACCAGAAAGAAAGACAAGGAAAGCTAGTCAAATTAAACAGGAACAAGAGACAAAATTGGCTCCGACTTACAATTTAGCAACAAGAATAGAAGATGGAGAGCTTCCTTTTGGACACGGGAGCCAGCTTCCCTTTTTAACAACTGTGCTATGCTTTCAAAAATTGGTAATTGGCCAAACCTTTTTAAGCAATATTGGATTCAGAATTTAAAAAGTATTGCTTTTTAACAGAATATGCAACCAAAGGGGTAGGATGACTCACTTTTCCCTCTGTGTATACGCATTAGTACTCATCAGAATCACATTCATGATAGAGACTGCCTCCAGTCTCACACATTCTTCTGTATTGCTCACAGCAACCCGAAGCATCAGTTCAAACAAAGAAACCCAGTTTACAGAAGAAATAAGCAATGATGTGTCAGCATTCCAGCATCGCTTCTTGCACAGGTGTTTTAAATCAAAAGATCTGATCCCATGCGAACTACAGCCCACATGAGATGTCTCATGGCTGACCACACTAAACAGATCTTGGCCTCCAAGGCTGCCCCCAGAGCAAAGTTCCTCAATCTTGATATTGTCCCTGAGTATAGTGCACTGGAAAGATCAAATCAAAGTTCATAAGAACACAAACACAATTAGAAAATTTTAAGACCATCACTTTGCAAGCACCAGATATGCCGAAAACAACGTACCAAGTCCTCCCTTTTTCAAAAGAAGATTACGTAATAACTTGAATATGCTGGTGAATATTTGATGCTTATGAATGGTACACAAAACAAAGAAAAAGAAGTTTCTGGCTTGATTTCCTGTTCTCTTCCCAGCGAGCAAAACTATTCAGATTCTAGACCATTCCCTATTATTTCCTCTTTGTTTTCTGCTCAATAGATCGCCAGTCATAATTCAAGATGTTCTTTAGCTCCTCTGTTCTAACATGTAAGAAAAACAATCCTTTTTATTTGGTGTGTCAAACAAATTGACCAGAGTTGGGTTCCTCTGCTATGTATTTAGGAAGTTCTAGTCGTCAAACTGCTTTTTAGAGGCATTTAAAGTTTTCCATATTTATTAAAAGCAACTTGAAAAATACAATATGAGCAATGCCCACATACTTCTAGAATCTAAATGGCATTTTGACAATCTAAAATTTTGAATAAGGAACAAAAAACAAATTAGGAAGTTATCATTGCATAGAATCCAGATTTTGATCGGAACAAGAGAACTAAATCAAAACATCATGACAATCAAAGGAAAGGGTTCTAATCCACATCACAAAGCATGACATTGTTCAGCATATAAAATCTCAGCAATTCATTTTAAAGGCATAAACAAACTTCAAGAAAGAAAAATGAATATATGAGCCATAGTAAACTTACCCTCCCAATTTTGTTCCCAAACTCAATAGGTACTTTAAAAAGACGAGCAGTATATGTAAAGAACTAGAAAGAATGGAAACCTGTATCAAGGAAAAACAACAAAGAAAGATAGGTGATTCCTTTGAACTAGATGAGAAGAAAACAATTGAATTTGACTATGAATAACCCAAAATGAATTTTGATCACGAAGCATGGAAAAACAGAGTCTGAGCTCACATTTGGAACATCACAAAGATCAAGTAAAGATCTAAACAAAGCTTCCAATTGTAGCACTCCATTATTGATCTGCAAAATAGAAGAATCAAACAGAAAACAAGCTTATCGGATGCTCAAAATAATGGGGAAAACATCCAAGGATAATTTAAGAATGCCTTAAGCATGAAATGGTTTGGCACATAACACAAAAGAAAGTTAGCCCCCACGTGTTCTGCAGGGTTATAAAACTATCTCAATATCCTTGAAGTTCATGTCATTACCATGCATGGCTTCCCAATCAGTTATCATGCGCAGTCAATATTGCTGTCACAAGCAAACATAAAGGTCTTTTCTGACTAAGATTGCCAATCATTTTTCTTCTTTTATTAAGGTAAACCCACCTAACTTTCTAAGGTTCATGTTTCTATGACCCACATCCTTAATATCATTGATATGGTCATTGTTCAGTTATGGTCCCAAGCTATCATAGAGAGGGGCCTTGGAAGGAAGTGATTAGAGAAAGTCGAATGATCCCATAAATTTGTATCCAAACAAGCAACTTCAGAGCATGGCAGTGAAAGGTAAGGATGAAAAGGAAACCAACACCTAAAATTTAAACTATTCAAGATTATCAAAATGATATTAAGGGAAAGGGAGACAAATCCACAAGAATAAGGGATCCTACAAGACACTAACCAGAGCTTCATGGGATCTCACACGAGCTTCATAAATATGAAGTCCTGAACCTTCAAATGCTTGAACTAGAGAAACTAGTCAGGGATATCTCAAGCTAGGCTGGTTATCCATACATGTCATTCGAAACATTTCAAATTATTAATATATAGTCATCTTTACTCTTTCTTCTCTTTATAAGGTGTTATTCAGATTTTATTTGTTAGATGACATTTTTTTTGAAGCATTTCCAGTCATTTTAATTCCCATTTTATTAGATACAATCCAAAAGAAAAGGCAAAAACAATGAGCCACACATTTCACACAGTTGCACTTCTAGGGTTGGTCTCACTTAAACAGGACATGATGCATGGCTCCTTACTCCTCTTCCTAAAAATGAAATCCCTAAATTGTAAACTATGGGATGTGTCTCAATCATAAATGCCTAAAATCTATCTTTATCTCTAGTTCAATGCACATGAAGTTTTTAAATTACGATACCTTTGTCAGTACAGAATACAGATGAGAAACTTTTGCAGCTTCAGATGTCGGAAAAGAACGCAAATGATACTGCAAAGCTGCATGAGAAGAGCTTTCACCTGGCATAAAGTCCATTTGTACTCTAGAGGACATATTCATGCTCATGCACCCAAAAAGAACCTGAAAATCTGTCAGGCAAGCCATGAACAACTTGGAGATCAGATTTCTTCCTAATTGTTGTTCGCTTGTGGAACCCCAGATGCCCAGCAATGTTTTGGAAAGTTCAAGGTGAGAAGATAAATCATTGTTCAAGTCTATTTTGGTAAAATCAATGCTTCTCTCTGTCTGAACTCCTATGGCCTTGGACGTAGAAGCTGTTAACAAACAAAAGAACAAAGCATGGAGACTTCATGTCAAAATAAATAAATAAAAAGACAAAAGAAAATACTATGACAATACACATTTATCCAACTCATGCATCTTACCTATATGACAAAAGAAAATGCTATGACAATAGATGTTTATCCAACTCATGCATCTTACCTATATCAGTCTGGTCCTCCAAAGGTTTTGCATTTTTAGAGTGCTGGGAAATTCCATGAACATCCTTGCTGTGAACCCCATGCTCCCTGCCACTGTAGCCCGTGCCATTCAAAAGAATTGTAAAATGTAAATCATAGCAATAAAAAAGTGGCCACTGCCCAATTGTGATTTTATAACTGACAAGCTAAATAGTCAACAAAAAAAATGCAAGCAATGTTAAGAAAAAAAAAGGAAAAAGGAATAACCAAAGCCATAGCTAGAGAAAGTTTTCAAATAAACTAACTGATGATGTTGACAACAAAAGAAGCGATATTGATTGCTTTTTATAGACAAGGGTATTTCTGCAATTTTCGGATTTGCTGGAAATTATGGAAAATCTGTCTAAATCTAGGTTTTATTTTATATATATCATTCTAGTAGTTCTAAAAGAATTAGCTTTGTTAGGCTTTTCCTATTCTAAATAGGGATAATTATGTTGGAGGTTTAGGAATCCATGTCCTTAGTGGATTTGGACAATTAAAACTCTATAAAATAAGAATGTAGGCTTTCAATATTTTTCAATGTAATAATATGAAATAATTTCCAGTCACTTTGCTGTGATTGTGTAACTCAATCTCTCCTTAGGTATGAATCTTAAGAACCCTAGGTGTGACTCTTAGAATCTATCTACATCCTTCCTCATATTCCATCACAAATCGACATTAACACCGTTCTAACAGCCCTAAAACAGCCTCTAAAAGTCAGATTCTGAACAGCCCCTATGCTGCCCTGCATCAACTGACTAAGAATAAAAAAGCCACCAAGAATATTTTTTACCTAGACAGCCACTCTGAGGCTGTAAAACTGGAAACTGGATTTTGCAATGCAAAATAAGATTGATCAAGACCTCAGCTGGTGTTTGAGTAGAGATAATATGCCACACATGCAATATCACATAAACAGCTGCTTGGATATAACCAGGATAGCTCAAAGAAAATTTAAAAGCTACCGAGAGGAAAAAAAAAAGCCTCACAAATTCGTCTTTTTTCGGCTGTGAACATCCATATCTTTTTCTTCAATATTTGCATATGCAGATTTAATTTGGTCATCTTTTTTTCTTCTCTCCTTCTTAAGTTCAAAGCATTCTTTTTCCTGAAATGATTTAGCAATTCATCAAAACAGAACCATTAAGATGGACATAACTTTCAAATAAATAAACCAATTAAAAAACGTAACAAAGTGCCAATATCAATGAGATGTAGCTTGAAAAACTAGATAATGAAGAAAATGAATAAATGGGTAATGCACAAATAAATACTTATAGCATTAAGAAAGAGTAGGAATTTCTTTTTACCAAATTTGTAAGGTGCTTTGATACGCGGCCCAATTCTCTCTGCAATTTGTAAAATCAATTAAAACTGAATCAGAAATTTCAATCCTTTTCCCCTTGAGAAAAACATGGCATCACATTCATCTTTCACCGAAAGTGGAATTGAAAAAAAAAAAAACACTAAGATATCAAAATGTAAAGTAACGTTTAACAACGTCAAATATCGGTATTTGATAAAGGAAGCAAATATGAATCCAAAGAAAGGAACGAATAAATAAGAAATTTCGAAAAAAGAAAAACGAAACCTTTAAGTGATCAATTTCCAGGTCTCTTGCATTATCGTTGGAGACGGAAGTAGAAGGAGCGGGATGCGAGAATTCGTTAGAAAAACCATCAAACGTCATGCTGTTATTGTAGTTGATACCGAACTCGATTGGTCTTTGAGAGAGTTCTCGCGGAGGAGAGTAACTGATGGAATTATTTTGATAATCTTGGTGCTGTTGTTGCGGTGGTTGTAGTGGTGGTGGGAGGTAGGAGAGTTTGGGGGTGGTGGTGGAAGGGGGGGATATGGAGGAGGAGAGTTGAGAACAAAGAGCGTGTTCTTCGACTTGGATCAATTGTTCTAAGAAATCAGCGCCCCATTCTTCAAACCCTTCCTCCTCCTCCTCCTCTTCTTCTTCTTTCATTTTTCTCTTCCCAGTTTTTGAATTAAGACAGAGCTGTTGGGAGTTGGGATTGTGCGCCGTTCCTCTATATGCAAAAAGTGTGCAGTGGCAGAGTGAAAAAATAAAAAAAACTATTTACCTTTTGAGTACTTGCACATTAGTTCTTCTGAATTTTTTAAAACAAATTAAACAATCCTTTTAATTTTAAAATAATTAATTAATCTCTTGATTGGTGGTGACATAAAGCTTTATTCTAATAATATCTTTTTTCTCATCCGTCTATCCATATTATCTATTTATTTATTACTTTTTTATTTTATTTTTTAAAACAAATAAACAAAATAAATTTAAGAAACCATAAAATGTATAAAAAGAATTAAGTTACAACTATATTAAAAAAACATCAGGATTAATTAATTATTTTTAAAATTAAAAGAATTGTTTAATTTATTTTTCAAAATTATAGATTCTATTTTATAATTTACTCTTAATTTTTCTTGGAAATGACTACCTTAAAAAAAAAAAAAAGGATTTCAAATTTCATTAGAGTGATTGAAATTGTATTTTTCATTTAATAGAAATGTTAGAAATGAATACAAATAATACATATCAAATATTTTAGATGTTCATTTTCCATTAAATTATGGAAGGTACTTGGGTTTGCTATCATTTATTGGAAGAAATGAGAGGGTTGTATTTTTTTTTAATTAGGGACAGAATATGAAAACAAATTCACGGGTAAAACAATCGTATGTTACCTAATGCAGGCAATATAATTATAATAACCTCAGTTGCCCAAGCACTTTCAACTTATCGTATGATAGTCTTTCTTATCCCATCAACATTATGCGAGGAGTTGCAACGAATAGTAAATAGTTTTTAATGGGGGTATTCAGGAGAATGAATAAGGCATGATATGGCAAAAGTAAGAAAGATTTTACTGAAAAAAAGATAATGGGGGTATGGGCTTTCGATATCTATAGAATATTAACTTGGCTTTACTTAGTAAATTAATATGGAAGTTAGTAGCCGAACCACACTCATTGGTGAGTCAGAATCATCAGATCATCAAAGTTAAATACTATCTAAGAGGGGATGTTTTAAATGCTAATCTAGAGCATGGACCGAGCTTTGTTTGGCGTATCATTCTTAGTTCTCAAGAGGTTATAAAAAGAGGTTGTAGATGGTGTATTGACAATGAATGCGTGTAAGGATCCATGATTGTCTGCAAGTCATAACAAATTGTTAGAAACACCTATGATTAAAGGGTTGGAATCGTTACGGGTATATGATTTGATAACCGAAAGGGTAACTTGTTAGGATGAAATTTTGGTGAAGATATTATTTTCTTCAACAAATGCCATTGTCATCTTGAGCATTCTATTATCATCAAGACAAGTAAAGGACAATGTCATTTGGCACCATACCAAAATATATATTTGCTCGCACAAATTTGCCTACCACGTTGCCATTGACATCAACAGACCTAATATATGAAATCACAAAGATAGAGATTGGCGTAAATTATAGAATTTAAGGATCCCTTCAAGGATTAAATATTTTTTTGGATGAGTGTGTCAATATTGTATTTCAACTCACAACTGATTAATTAAAAATGGAATAGAAGTTCCTGATATCTATGTTGTTTGTGAAGGGATAGGGGAATCTAAAGAACATGTCTTTTTTCAATGCCCATTCACAATTACATATTGGCGAGAGATGTATATGGTCTTTAATATGATATGCATAGTCAACTTTCAGTAATGATTCTTTAATTTGTTTGCTATATTAAATGAGAAAAAGATGAAATAAATTGTTATAATTATTTGGTTTTTATGGAATCAGTGTGATGAGAAGCTACGACGTAACAAAATGATGACAATGTCAACTACAGTAAAGAGGGGAGTTGATTTTTTAAATCAGTAAAAAACAGCTCATGCATATCAAAATAGATTTCTTATCAATCATTCTCTTATTTCACGGCACTATAAAAGTTAAAATGAATTATATTTTTCCTTAAAAAAAGAATTTTTATCTATGAATGATAAAACCAACAATATCTTGGTATGTTGAAAAATTATCTAGAATATATCATTTTAACTGTTATATTATTCACATAAAGAATTCATGCAGAACTCATGTATGGACTTGTGTCTTCCATGTTCTTGCCAATAGCATAAGTATTTTGTATTAGAGCATTTTCAAGGAAATATATTATTTTAAAAAATTAAATTGATAAAATAATATTTTGAATAGTATAAATATGATTTTTTTTTAATTATGTATACTTCAATGAAAAAAGCCATTTAAAAAATTAATTGTATGGGAGTGGGAGATATTTTTTTTTCTGCCTAGCTACATTTTTAACTGGCTTGTTTTTTTATTATCTATACTTTATTGGTTTTGATTTTTTTTAAAAGATACACAGGAATAGCATTTATGAAGAAAAAAGTTATTTTAATATTTTATTTAGCACTTCCTTTAAGCATATAAAATAAATATAAAAAAATATTTTTTTTAATTATTAACGCGTAACTTGTGCTCTTAGGCACTAGGAGAGGTGCATGTTCATGTACAATCACGGAGACAACATCAAGTATTGTAGGCCGATCATTTGGACTTTCTTGGAGACAAAGAATGCCTTCGATCGGTGATTAAGTTATCTTCCAGTACTTGAACAATTTTCTTGAAAAATAAAAAAACTTCTGATTTTACGGTAAAAATTTCCAAGTTCTATAATTGGTAATTAAGGGTTAATAAATAATGAGAATTAATTATGATAATTATTAAAATTATTAATTTCAATTTTAAAAATTAACAAAAAAAAAGAAGAGATGAAGGGATTTTATTGTACTCCTCGTTACAAAATATTATTTATTAAAATATTATTATTATTATTATTATTTTTAGATTTTTTTTACAACTTTTTTTTTAAAAAAAATTTTCAAATTCATTCTTCAATATCATATTTATTGAGGATTTGAATTCATAATTTATTTTTATTTATTTTTTATAAGGTTATTTCATATTTAGTATTCAGGCCGCAAGTTTGGCAAATTAACTCAATTAACTTGAGTTTTTTTTATTTTTATAATTGATTTTTTTTAATTTTATCATTTAATATTGAGTTAATCTAGAATAAGATTTTGTGATTTGTTTTATATAAGTTTATCCTTATCTTATTACTCGGATTATAAGCTTACGGTTAATTTAGGTTGGTTCAAGTTGATTTTTTATATTTATTTTTAATTTTATTTTTTAATATTAGATTTATTAATGATTGAATTTTATAATTTTTTTAATATATTTTTTATAAAGTTGTTTTAATTTTATGAACCGTAAATGTAATAAATTAAGTTGATTAGAGTTTTTTTTTTTTAACTTTTCTTTTATAAAATTAAATTTAATAGAACTTATAATTCTTGATTTGTTTCTGTTTGATTTCCACCACATTATCCTATATTGTCAAATTGTATAAGTGTTCGATGTGATGAGTGGCTTGATGGGCTGCAGGACGAGAGAGAAGTATCGCCCCCAAATGCAGATGTTACTGGGACAGCTGCTGGCACTGCTGCTGGCACTGCTGCTGCTCCTCATGGAATTGAAGTAACAGTGTAGTTTAAGCCAGTTGAGCATCCAATTGAGCCTCTCAACAATGATCAACCAATTCAGTGCCCGCTTCCTGAACCTTGAATTCTTAATGTAAGCATGATTATTGTTTTGTATCTCAATTTTGTGTTGTATTTCCAACTTTGTTAGTTTTCTTTTTCCTCTTGCTTGAATTGCTTTAGGTGCGAAGTGTGGTGCAAAATCAGGCCCGAATTCGGATTCAATCCCTAATGCCTTTACCAACAACTGGGATTTGATCGAGTTGGATTAGGACTACGGAATTAAGTTTTTCTTTCTGAGTTGGGGAAAGGTTTTGTTACTGAGTTTTGTTAGGTCATACTGCAAGTTCCAAATGTATGAAGCCCATCCATTGTGGTTCGGTCGCAATGTTTTTGAGCACTAATTTCTGAAGAAGATTAAATCATTGTAACGAAAAACACATGGCTTGTATGAGAATTAACGGCTATTAGGAAATTACATGTCAAAGGTGAATATGGCCTGGTTTCGATCTATGGAAGCGGGCTCTGCATGCTTTTTCTTTCTTTCTTTCGGGATTCAGATTTTTGTGGATGAATTTGCGGCAGCTTTAGAAGTTCTCCACTGTTTTATTTCACAAATTTATTTTATTTAAGGCCACGCTAAGGGTTTGAGACTCTAATTTCAAGTTTCTCATAGAGGATGGAAGATTATGGAAGGAGTGAGTATCTGCAACTGTGCATAGAAGAGGTGACTTGCCTGTCGTGAAAGAAGGCGGGGCTCTTGAATCTGAATCTGTTGAATCTAGGCCACGGCCAAACCAGTCCAATCGATTGATACTGCCTTCTATCGGTGCCCTCGAGCATAATTTACTAAAACTACTTTAAGAATGCAATGCATCCGGGATCCAAAACCTGGTATCAAATTCTGATCGGGATGCAGCTCTGCATAGTTCCATACAAAATTTGGTCTTATTCTTTTCCTTTTTATGTGCTTTATCTTCTTCTGCATAAGTTCACTGGAGAATATGTAATTACCAATGAACCTTAACAACATTACACCTGTTCTATGTATATGTAACGAGTCAATTTTGGACGCAGAAACATTCTCAAAATTTTATGGATGTGGTCATTTATTACAGCTTATGGAAATAGTCATTGTTTATATACTCTACTTGACAATGGAGTTTCCAGGTCCAACCAGTTGTTGGTGTCATCATTTCCACCCTAGTCAAGGTCATTATTGAAGCACATTGTGCATGTTGGTTTGCATAACAGCCGCTGGAACAGGGAATTTACATTTGGATGCAATCCAGAATGTGCCTCCTATCTTTTGTCAAACTGTCAGCCTGTGCCTTAACGTGTTTATTTGTCATCCTCAACATAACATTTGTGGATCAATCCACTCGTTTCCTTGTATGTCGATGACAACCTAAGGATACATCCTGAGGGGCCAGGATTAATGAATACAGTTTCGGACCAAGCGAACTATTCTTTAGTGTTTGTAGAATGCTTTTGTAAGATGGATCCTAATCCAGCTGTGACCTGTGATTTATCACCAGTTGGTGATTTTTTTTGTGCACTCCGCGTGATTCACATTTTCATGCTATTCAGCATATGATTTTTTATTAAATACTTCCCAACAAGGCATTTTTTATGCGAATCTTCCTTTTTTGAAGTTTTCGTGGTCAGCACAATCCGTTGGCTGTTGCCTGTTAACAACGTTCGAGAGGAAAAAAGTGATGTATTGATCAAGAACTCGCTTTGATTAGTTATATGGTTCTTTGAAGAAATGGAGATGATTTCGGTGACAAATTGAAACAGTGCATTAAACCGAGGTAGTAATCGAATGAACTGGTTTGAGAAATGTTCCTTCGAGAAAATGAGATGAAAATCCCATTAAAAAACTAGGTTATGATGGTGCTACAGGATCAAAATCGAGTTCATCTTTTAGAATGCTGTCATTCAGCTATACTGATCTGCTATCCGGAAGAGTTCGGTGAGGAACAGACAACAGGGAGGTGTTGAAGGCCTGAAGCTCTTTTTTTTCATTTAATAGAACTTGCACATGGGACTCAGCCAATCCCAGTAGCTGGTATGAGCGAATTCAAAAAACTAATCACAGTAGCTGATACATTACAAGAACCCCCTAGAGGCCTACAAAATTAGATAGATAGTCCAGGATGATACCACAGATACAGAAGCACACATAAATAAACAACAAAAGAGGAGGAAGGAGAGAAGAAGAAGAAGAAGAGATGTCAAGACGAGCTAGAAGAAGAGTAAAAAAAAGAACAGGGAAGGCTATGCAGGCAGCTTGGAAACTTCAAACGGATGCTCCACTGTTGGGTCGACAAGGTGCTTCCTAGGGCCACGAGCGCTTCCGTGATTTATTCTCCGCCACGACCGATATGAATTTGGAACGCTGTTTTTCCCGGCAGCATCACCGGCAACAGAATGAATTGAGGTGAAAACAAGGAGGATCAAAAGAACAAGGGATGCGAGTATGGCCTTGAACAGCATCATTGTGTTACTTGGCTCATGCTTTTCTGCCTTGGGAAGGAGGGTGGGGTTAATAAAGAAACTCAAAGGGGATCGTTAACTTTGCGTTGCTTGGAAGTCACATGGAAAATATTTGACCTTGCATAATATAGATATTGATTGCTTGGGGGACTTGTCATGGTTTTAGTTTGTACTTAGGCCTCCCAGGTGCGTGGGTAAGATGCAGAGCATCCACAACTCAACCCTTCTTCCATTTTTTGGTAAATGCTATTGATTCAATATTGGCTAATATATATATATATATATATATAAAAGCAATGATGCCTTTGCATTCTCATCGAAAGCGTTGTAGAAAATTAACATTAACAAAATAAAAACAGGTGTGCTGAATCACTGTTTTCAAATTCATCTAACATTATTTATTATAATAGTGTTTTGTGTTTTTTTATGTGAATTTATAAAATTTTATTTTTTAATTACAAGTTGTTTTGGAAATTAAAATTTATATTTATTTTTTTCAATTTTTTCTAATAAGTTATGTACTCATCTCATGGATTTAATTTAATTTTTTTTATTTTAATCTTCAATATTAAATATATTTGAAGTTAATTTTATTATTTGTTTCAATTTAATTTCTATAAATTTAACTCGATCTCATGATTTAGATAACGAGTTTAACATATTACCCTGAGTTAATTTTAATTTTATAATTTTAAAAATAAATAAATCACCCTATCTATAGTTTATTATTTTTTTTTGTAGAATATATTAATTATTTTATTGTAAAAATAATAATAATAAACCATTATATCAGTCGAGGCCAAAGTTTTATCTTTATGAGTTCAAAATTATAATTTTACTTTATTTTAAAAATAAAAAAAATACCCCTGCCCGATAGTTTTTTTTTTTGTAGAATATATTAATTATTTTATTATGAAAAAATAATAAAAAACCATTATACCAGCCGATGCCAAAATTTTACCTTTATGAGTTTAAAATTATAATTTTATTATTCCAATTCATATTATCGACGGCAAGAGAGCAGCGGTAAAATATCTATCCTTTTAGTTTTTTAATAATAATAATAATTAATAATAAGTAGTCCAAATCAATCTTATCTTGGCAGGCGACTTCGGCCTACCTGTATGAGACAGTAGAAGGAAGAGGATAGCCCTACCAATGTTTTTGTTGGATTGGGCTGAATTATGAAAGCCCACAAATCCAATCCTCTACTTTGTAACCCGACCCGGACATTATACTACTCCACTCCACTATATTCTGTTTTTGCCCTTTTCCTTTTGTTTTCTTTGAGCTCAAGCCAAACAAACTAAACCCACAACTGACAAAGAAATTAGAGAGACGCATCACAAACAAATATTATTAACTCTCCAAAGCTCAAAACACAGAAAAAAGATCTCTCAATCAATCGGCGCCATGGCTGCTCTACAGTACTTGGAGACACAGCGCACCGCGCATCCAGAACTGGACGAATGGTACAACTCACTTGCAGATCTGTACCAGAAGAAGCTTTGGCACCAACTCACTCTCAAACTTGAACAGTTTGTCGCTCTCGCCGTCTTTCAGGTCTATTTCTCTACGCTTTCTTTCTTTCTGCTCCACCCTTGTTTAATTCTCTTTTCTGCATGTGTCACTGTTTGCTTGTGGATGTTAGTTTTTTTTTTCTCTTAGTGGATCTATTAGGATATTTCTTTGTAAATTGTGTCTTAGGTTTCGATAATTTTGGGGATTTAGGGTTTTGTGGTATAATTAGGGTTTTTAGAGCTGCAGTAAGTCGTTGGATTTGGTAATGAGGAGATATTGGTCTTGACTTTGTAATTCGGGTTTCTACGTGTCTGTGCGCGCGCTTGAGTTTTGATATTATTAGGTGTTTTGGCTTTTTAATAAACTGGGGAAATGAAGCGAGATTTGAATCTGAGTGTTTCTCATTTTTGGTTTTCTTGTTCAATTCTTGCATAATTTAACTAGTTGAAGCTAGTTGCGTTGGTGGACTGTTGTTTATGGCTTTTGCATTTTCTTTTTGGTTTTCGTTTTTACATGTTGCAGACCGAAATTTGGTAACTGTTTATTGTGGTTTAGGATGTATATGGTAATCAAGAACTGTGGCTTGGTATTACATGCAGACAATCTGATTTATTTCACGAAGTTGTTATGCACATTGCAACATGTTTAGCAGGAAGATCTGCTACCAAATAGGATTGTCTTTGTAGGTTTGGAATCAATATGTCAAAAGCATACAATGATTCTGGTTTTTGATCTGTTGTGTTTGCTAATTTTTGTTAACTTCTAGTAGAGTTTGAAGTGCTTATGGCTGCTTTTCAATGAGGACTTTTGGTACATTTAGCAACCTGTCAAATACCTTGAAAGCTTATGTACTTAGTTACACAGGCACGCACACTCTCACGCACTTGCACTTATTTTACTCTCTGATTCTCATCCCTTTACCCCTTCCCAATATACAAGAGTGCTGCTGTTTTCTGTATTTATTCACTTCCTCACTAGTATTAAAGTAACTTTCCTTGGGTTTGTTAGCCTATATGAATCAGATACTTATATTTTATGTTTTGATCGTTAAATTCCAGGCTGGTGATGCTCTAATACAGTTTTATCATAATTTTATCACCGACTTTGAGACAAAGATCAACCTTCTCAAGCTTGCACACTTTGCTGTCATAGTTTCTCGGCGTTATGCAGAGAAAGAAGCTGCCATTAGCTATCTTGAGGGGGTGATTGAAAAGCTTCGAGCAACTAGAGAACAGCGTATAGAGGAACCAGTCCTTTACATTAAGATGCAAATAGCCATATTCAAGCTTGAGCAGGGGGATCAGAAAGAGTGCAAGAAGCTTTTAGAAGATGGAAAGAGTACCCTTGACAGTATGACTGATATAGATCCGTCCGTGTATGCCAGTTATTATTGGGTTTCGTCTCAGAACTATAAACATCGTCAGGAATTTGCTGAGTTCTATAAAAGTGCTCTTCTTTATCTGGCATATACAGCAGTGGAGTCCCTCTCAGACTCATTTAAGCTGGTATGATTATAGATGTCCAAATATCTGATACAAAAGACTGATGGTGGTGTGGCCTAGTTTTAATTGATTTGCTTAAAGTTATTATTTGTCTGTTTGGAATGAGAATTTATTTTAGCAATGATGTTTTTGCTGGAATTGGAATTGATGAGCATTAGGTCAAATGTAGGTTGTATGGATTGTTTCTTACAGTTACTGGCACTGGTAACAGATTTTATGAAGGAAAGAGTTAAAACAAACAGAATAAATTCCTTGGTTAAATGGTTTATATGCCTCTACTTTGCATATTTCTTGTGCTTTGCGTTATCAATTATGATATGGTGTTCACATTCACAATTTGATTCAATTTCTTACCCTTTCTCTTTAGGATCTGGCATTTGATCTTTCTCTTTCTGCACTTTTGGGGGATAACATCTACAACTTTGGAGAGTTGCTGGCTCATCCTATAGTAGGAATATCTTCATCTCTGTTCCTTTTCTCTTTATAAATCTGTAGAGCTTTCTAACTACATTGTGGGTTTGGGATGATGAACATTTAATTTACTTCACAGATAAAGAGCCTACTGGGCACTCAGGTTGAGTGGCTCTACTACATTCTCCAGGCATTTAACTCCGGTGACTTAGTTCGCTATCAAGAACTGTGCCGTGTGCACAACACTGCCCTGAGGGCCCAGCCAGCATTAGTTCAGAATGAGCAGAAGCTGTTAGAAAAGATTAACATTCTCTGCCTAATGGAAATTATCTTTAGGTATGTGTATTAGTAATGTCTTTTTACTTGTGGTTTGATGGCCAAAATATAGCAGATCATGTGCCACTTGTATAAGATTATTGCTGGCTGAGCTTAAATTTGCTTCCTTGCAGCCGTCCTTCTGAAAATAGAACTATTCCATTAAATGTTATTGCTGAGCGCACAAAGCTTTCCATTGAGGATGTGGAGCATCTTCTCATAAAGAGTCTCTCTGTAAGTCCAACTCTCTCCCAATATTGATGTTGGAACTTGGATGAGGTGCATAAATTTTGTTCACTTAATAAGATCCATCAGCATCCTTTTAAGTGGCAAACTATGTAGTTTCCATAAAGAAACCTTTTCAGATGATATATATATATATATATATGGAGGCCTAAAAGGTGAATTGCTCATCCCATTTTCATATATGTTCATTGGGTACATGCCTGACTGCTAACATTGCTACAAACATGCAAGGCAAACTTAAAACTCTTTTAACCTTTTTGGAGGCTTGAACAAAAGCAAGCACTCACCTAATTGAAGTGAGGCACATGGTTCCAAAACATCATCCTCTCCCCCTAGTTCAAAAGAACTACCAAAGGGGAAAAAACTGAATCAACAAGCACCAAAGAAAGCAAAGGATTTGAATTGATTGGTAGTTTTTGGTCCGAGGAATTCTTGATGCATAGAAATGTAGAACATGGACTGTTTTGTTTCACATTCTGTCAGGAAATAAGTTGCATATAAACATAGAAGGGAAAAGAAGAAGAATTGGGAAGATGGAAATAGTGAAGAAGAGGGCAATTCGTGCATGTTTATAGGTGCTTTGTGTTCCATGAAGAGAATGCCCTTCTGCTCTTACTGAATGCACCTCACTTGTTGGCAAAAAGAGCTTTTCCGCATTGTTTGTGTATAACTAGCTGCAATTTGGCTAAAATGAGTACGAACTTGTTTTGTTTTCAAGCTTTTCACTTTGAACCCAAAAGACTTGAGTGGTGTTATGTGTGCCCAAAAGAAGCCAAAAGATCTAGTGTGCGTGGAACTGCTTTGCTAAATTGTTGTCCCGAATTTGTATTGATTTTCAATTGCTATTGATGCTTTGTGCTGCATTGCAAAATAAACAAATTTCCAACCAATGGCGAAAACATTTGAAGGCATAAAATTGTTTCAGCATTCCCTCATGAATTATGACATTGACAAAATCTAGAGCTGCATTAAATCAAATTTGAAAATTTCATTTGCTTCTGTGTGCACCGATTATTGTTTTAAGTTTTTACACAGTGCAAAGCTAATGCTATGATTTTGGCAACAGGTCCACCTTATTGAGGGTATAATTGATCAAGTCGAAGGAACAGTGCACGTTTCCTGGGTACAGCCAAGAGTTCTGGGGATTCCACAGATCAAATCCTTGCGAGATCGACTGGACAATTGGTTGGATAAAGTACACACTGCTTTGTTATCGGTGGAGGCTGAAACACCTGATCTAGTTGCATCATAATTTCCCCCCATTTCTTCTTCTTGATTTCCTTTCAGCCTACTGTAACACTTAATACAAAAGGCGGATATTGAAGGGTAGCAAAAATGGAGAGACAAGCTGTAAGTCACATGGGCAGTTGAGTCAAGCTTGTGTGCTTCCTTTCACATTGCAGAATCCTTTTTCCTGAATCATCAATTTTTCTTGAAGGAGCTGCATGTGTACTTTTTTCACTAGGGATTTGTTGGCTATATAATGTGGTCTGCCCGGAGGTAAGGTGAATTTGAATGCAAAGAAAAGCTTTTCTGCATTTAGCATGGTTATTACATGTTAGACCATGTATTAGTATTTCTCGCTTAAGGCGTTCAAGATGTGATCCGCTTATTTGTGGGAGCAACTGCATTTAATTTCTGGTAGACATTCAGTTGTTGGTTCTTTAAATGCATAAGCACTGCTGCTAAGTTGTTTCATGTTGTGTGCTGCTTCTGTGCATGGACGTCTTTATTACCTTATCTGGCAATAAATCTAACCCCAATCAATCCCATATTTAGAGGGATTTGGTGGACGTCATCTGGTTCTTTGGATGCCTATAAATAGATTTCTCTAGACAAACCGAAACTGAGATCCCTTAAAAATCTTGGATTGATGGGGGTAATCTAGTTTTCCAGAAGGTATTCCTTCAGTTTTCGTTGCGGAAGCAAATGCGATGCCTGTTTCGTACAGGGCTTACGGAATCTTTTTGAGTTTTATTTGGGCCTGGGACTGAATAATGGAGAGAGAGGCATCTCTTACACGGAAAGACTTTCAAGGTTTTCCATGAACTCTCAACCAATATTTATCTCAAAAAGAATAACACAAGGTTGCTGACATGGCAAGGTATTCGTTTATAATGAACAAAGCCAAAGTTTTGTGAAGTCAAAGCTCAGCAAGCGGTTGCTGACTGAGCTACAGGCTGCCGTGGAAGATGGAGCGGTGGAGGTTGGAGACCCAATGGCCTTGCAGTGCGTGCAAAGGCGCTGGATTGCGGTAAAAGCCCGAGTTCTCCATTTTGAGGAAAGATGGGCCGACAGCAGTAGGCTAGGCCGAATACTTGTGTTTATACTCTAAGCCAATACAATACAAGCGTTGCCAAAACCTGCTCTCTCTTCTTTTATCTCTGATTATTCTCTAGTTTATAGATAGTAGAAGAGCCTATCACATGCATAACATCTTATGCTCTTAACTCGCAATCGTCGACCGTCAATCTCAACACAGCCGACCTCAATTCTACATAATATTTCTTAAAACTTATTCACGAAAATTACTTATTTTGGGAGGCTTAAGTTGAGTTGTTCTTGGTTGGACAAGTTCCATATGGGTTTGTTGATGGCAACAATATCTGTCCACTTGAATTTCTTCAACAACGCATCAGCACCAAGTCCCAATCCGGACTACACTACAAATTACAAAAAGGTACCATCTGTAATTCTTGGTTGCACTGCTTTGAAAGCTGTCTGGGACACATTATCTTTTATTTTGGCCTCACCTTCCATTACTCGTATAATGTCCTTTCATTCAGCTTTACTGGGATTGGAGCATTCTCTGGATGAGACTGTCACAGCATATCCGTAGCGAGGAAAACCATACCATGATGGACACAAGGAACTTGAATTGACTGATTCCAACTTTTTTTTTTTTTTAATTAATGTAAATGTCTATATAAATTTATGTGTATCTTGAATAATTTCATAAACTCTAAAATTAATGATTATATAAATTTTCAATAAATATAAGAATACTTAAACTTGTTACCATTGAGAAGTAAACCCAATAACTGATTACAACTCTTACTTGTTTAAGTATTTGCATTTGAGTTTAAGAACCTTGTTACAACCCTCGTTGCAAGGCCGAAACTAGTGCCATTGATCTTATAATGTCCTTCAATGGTCATGATGGATTATGGTAAGGGATTTGACAATAAACCGACTTCACATAGTACTTCTACTTGATGTCTAGACATAAACGCCCCACATTGAACCTTATACTGGTTCAAATCATCTCGAGGTTGGTAATGGTAAGGGAATTTTTATCTCTCATCTTAGTGATTCCTTTATTTAAACATCCACCAACACCTTGCGAGTTAATTTTCTCTTGAAAAAAAGCTCTTTTTAAATTTCATGGTGATTCATATTTCCTTGAGAAGCAAGAGTCCAAGGCTATCCTTCAGCGTTAAAGATGGCCTTTCTTGGCTAGACGAGCCTTCCTCTAATTTGATCCCTTGTGCATTGTATATTGTTCGTTCCACTTCTGACATTTGGTATAGATGTTTTGGTTATCCTCATATTGACATCTTCCATAACTTGTTTTCGAATAAACACAATTCTTGTTATTTTTTCTAGCTCATCTCTTCAGTATAATGCTTATCCTCTATACAGATCTAGTAGATTGTCATTAGGTCGTTCAAAACATATGAACTCTGCTTTGTTGGTGTTATTGTTTAGTGATGTTTGGGTCCCTCTTCCATGTTTTCATTTGAAGGGTGCCTCCTTTACTTCATTGTTTTTACTGGCCATTTTTTCAAATTTACAAGGTATTTTCTAATGTGTTCTAAATCATATGCTTTAGTTTTTTTATTCAATTTTATACCATGGTTGAAAGCAATTCAACACTAGCATTAAACAGCTCTAGATAAATTGTGGCTATGAATCCATCTATGTGATATTGGCATTGTTCATTGCTTGAGTTTTCTACTTCTCCATGTGTTTTTCTTGGCTATAGCCTTTTTCATTTTGGTTATCATTGTATGGATTTGCATTTTTTTTTTTTTACTATTAGACTTCATTGCATCTCCTCCGGACTCCTCTTCCTCATTAGACACTTGAGGGTCTATTATCTTAGCCAAACTTTTCAAAGCCTTCCTTCTTTTACTCACCCTTGTCCTTATCACCGTCTCATATGTCTTTCATTCTCTTTTTTTCTTTTGTATCATTGTTTTCCTCACTTGATCTTAACTTCATGGTCGATCTTAGTCCCTCCTCTTCTTTTTTTTTTACCGTTTTCTCCTCTATACCATCATATCTGCATCATCCTATGACATTATATTGTTGTCCATATACTTCTCAACTAGTTCTTATCACCATTACTAATCCTAAGTTCATTCTTATGACAGTTTTTCTGACAATGTTTTCAAGTTAAAACATTCATTGTATGGTTTGAAATAAACTCCTCATGCATGGTCTAAGAAATCATGTTCTACTTAGAGAAAGCTTTCTTTTGTGCAAATAAGTTGTTATGACTCGCATTATTTATTCACCAAACATTAGATGTTATGGATGACATTCTTCTTATTAGCATTAACTTCGTTCATAAGTTCAACAATCCTTGAGTTCATCCTTCCATATGAATGACTTAGGTGCTCTCCGCTATTTTTTGGGTTTCGAGGTTCAAGCGACTTCCAAGGAAATTATCTTGAATCAACGTAAGTATACTACCAATCTTATTTCCTTAGCAGGTTTTGTTGATGCCACTCCTGTTGATACACCAATGGAGATCAATCTTAAGTTGAGAAACGAAGAAGGGGATTTTTTTGTCAAATTCTACTCTCTACCTCTAGTTGGGAGCTTGGTTTACTTTACTGTTACTCGCCCAGACATTGCTTTTGTTGTTCAACTGTCAATGTATATGGCAAGAATATCAACAATATATGGCAACCAAATTGTAACAGAATATCTTGTATTTATTGTATTTATTATAGACTACAAATCAGGGATTATAGACTACAAATTAGGGATTATTACATGTATTTATAGGACTGAATTCTTCCTTTCAAAATCAATGAAATACAGAGAACTTTACATTGAAATCTGATAATTGTGACATGGTATCAGAGCCGGTTATTCTCTAATCAAGATTTTTTGTTCTTTTCTTAAGTCTATAGACCGAATTCATCAGTATTTGGTGATATTTTTTTTGAGATTCCTAGGATGTCTGGAGAGGCTTTTCTTACTCGATTCAATGGCAAAAACTATGCCAGTTGGGAGTTTCAGTTTCGTATGTTTGTTAAAGGGAAGGAATTATGGGGGCATCTTGATGGATCTTCACCAGCACCAACCGAACCACAGGAGCTGGGTATATGGACTACCAAGGATGCGAAAATTGTCTCCTGGATACTGGGGTCTGTTGAACCCCATATGATCAACAATCTTCGATCGTTTGGCACAGGGAAGGAGATTTGGGACTACTTCAGACGCATTTATTCTCAGAACAATTCGGCTCAAAAATTTCAGGTCGAAATGAGTATTGCCAATTACAAACAAGGTAATCTTTCAATTGAACAATTCTATGCTGGATTTCTAAACCTATGGAGTGAATATACTGGCATAATTTACTCTAAAATACCGAAGGATAGTTTAGAAGCAATATACCTTGTTTATGCCGAGAGCCAGAGGGACCAGTTCTTGATGAAGCTCCGGCCAGAATTTGAGGCTGTGAGAGCTAGCTTGATCAACCGAAGTCCAGTACCCACCTTGGATGAATGTTTGGGGGAACTGTTACGGGAAGAACAACGACTCGCCACTCAACACGAGTTGACCCAGGACACTGTCACAGAGATGAATGTGGCTTACATGGCTCAAGGAAGGGGACGACAGAGGGGTGGAAGTGTGCAGTGTTTCAATTGCAAGGAGTTAGGGCACATTGCCAGAAATTGCAGTAAGAAATTCTGCAATTATTGTAAGAAGGAGGGGCATGTAATCAGGGAGTGTCGTCTGCGACCACAGAATCGCCAAGGGTTTACTGTGCAGTCAAAATTGGGGGCTACTTCTATGGCTGCCGCAGCCGTGTCCTCACCGTGGCACCAGAATCTTCATCGTCGGTGAGCTCTTCGTCAGGCACGATCACTCCCGAGATGGTGCAGCAGATGATCATCTCTGCCTTCTCTGCACTTGGAATTTCTGGTAATAAACTTAACATTTCTTTGGATTCGGCATATAATAAACTGTGGTTAATGGATTCGGCAGCGTCGAATCATATGACCAGCAGTGAAAATGGTTTGTGTAATGTGCGAAAATACATGGGTAATCAACATATACAGGTTGCAAATGGTGATAATCTGCCGATTTTATCAATTGGTAATTTGGGGTCTTATTTCAACAATATTTTTGTGTCACCGAAATTATCAACAAGTTTACTCTCTGTTGGTCAAATGGTAGAAAATAACTGTGAAATTCTCTTTAATCGTCATGGTTGTTGTGTGCAGGATCAAGTGTCGGGGAAGGTGATCGCGAAGGGGCCTAAAGTGGGACGTTTATTTCCAATACAATTTTCTATTCCTAGTATTAATTCTTGTGCTTATTCTACTGTCATTAATAATCCTCATTTTTGGCATAAAAAATTGGGACATCCCAATTCTAATGTATTGACTCATCTTATGAAACATGGATATTTGGGGAATAAAAATTCTTTTTCCACAGAATTTTTGGACTGTAGTTCTTGCAAATTGGGTAAAAGCAAAGCATTATCATTTCCTTCACATGGTAGTCGTGCTTCTAAATGTTTTGAAATTATTCATACTGATGTATGGGGTATAAGTCTTGTTATCTCTCATGCTCAGTATAAATATTTTGTCACGTTTATTGATGATTTCAGTCGTTTCACTTGGATATATTTTCTCCGATCTAAAGCTGATGTATTCTCAACATTTCAGACTTTCGTAGTATTTGTTGAAAATCAATTTTCTGCTCATATTAAAATACTTCGTTCTGACTCCGGGGGGGAATATGTGTCCAAAGAATTTCAGGAATATCTCAAAAACAAAGGGATTCTCTCTCAAAGATCCTGTCCTTACACTCCTCAACAAAATGGACTTGCTGAGCGTAAGAATCGTCATCTTTTAGATGTTGTTCGCACTTTATTAATTGATTCTTCAGTACCTACTCGATTTTGGGTAGAAGCTCTATCCACAGCCGTTCATTTAATCAATCGTTTGCCTTCTCAAGTTCTAAACTTTGCATCTCCATACTCTATTTTATTTGGTGTTCTTCCTGAGTATGATTCTCTCCATGTTTTTAGGTGTGTTTGTTTTGTTCACTTACCATTTACTGAACGTAATAAACTCTCAGCCCAAGCTGCTCGTTGTGCTTTTCTAGGATATAGTAATTCTCATAAAGGGTTTGTATGTTATGATGCAAACACTCATAAAATTCGTATCTCTCGAAATGTGATTTTCTTTGAAAATCAGAATTTTTTCCCGTCTTGTCCTTCTACAGAATCCACTCCTATCCAGCTTCCTACATTTGATGATGATAGTCCATCTTATATCTTTGAACGTTTTAAGCCAGGAATTGTATATCAAAGACGTCATCCACCATCCACTTTGCCCCTTCCGGACACGGAACCGACATCTGATCATTCCACTCAACTAAGACGATCAACTAGAGTTTCACGTGCCCCAAACAGGTATGGATACTCAGCAACCACTATTGATAGTACTTTTGTGCCTAAGACTTATGCGCAGGCTTGTACCCAAGAATGTTGGCAACAAGCCATGAAAGAGAAACTTCAGGCTCTTCAAGATAATCACACATGGGATATTGTTTCTTGTCCTACCGGTATTAAACCTATTGGCTGCAAATGGGTATACACTATTAAATTCCAACCTGATGGATCTGTGGAACGATATAAAGCACGGTTGGTGGCTCTTGGAAATTGTCAGGCATATGGTATTAATTATGAGGAGACTTTTGCACCTGTGGCTAAAATGACTACCATACGCACCATTATGGCAATTGCTGCTTCCAAGAGATGGCCACTTCGTCAAATGGATGTAAAAAATGCATTTTTACATGGAGATCTGAAAGAGAATATTTATATGACTCCTCCTCCTGGTATGTTTACTCACCCATCTGATAAAGTCTGCTGGTTGAAACGGTCCCTGTATGGTCTAAAACAGGCACCCCGAGCATGGTTTGAAAAATTTCGCACTACTCTTCTGAAACTTAAATTTATTCAGAGCCAATATGATTCCTCTCTGTTTCTTCAGCAAACTACTACTGGTATTGTTGCTCTTCTGGTATATGTGGATGATATTATCATTACAGGATCTGACATTCCACTCATTGAGGATTTACAGCGTTCTCTTAACAGTGAGTTTCATATGAAGGATCTGGGACATCTTCACTATTTCCTTGGTCTTCAAGTGCACTCTATGTCTAATGGGATTTCTCTACATCAGCACAAATGCACCCAAGAGATTCTTCTCTTGGGCGGTCTTGAATCAGGGAATAGCGTTCTTACACCTCTTGAGCTTAATTTAAAGCTTTGTCAGAATGATGGTGACCTGTTACCTGATCCCTCCATATATAGACAATTGGTGGGCAGTTTGAATTATCTAACCATTACTCGGCCAGATATTTCTTTTGCAGTACAACAAGTCAGTCAGTTTCTACAGGCTCCTCGTCAACCTCATTTAGCTGCTGTTCGAAGAATTCTTCGCTATCTTAAAGGCACATCTGGGCGAGGATTATTTTTTCCTGCTGATAATTCATTACAATTAACAGGTTATAGTGATGCAGATTGGGCAGGGTGCATGGATACACGTCGGTCTGTTACTGGGTGGTGTATGTTTCTTGGAAATGCTTTAATTTCATGGAAAAGCAAAAAGCAAGACCGAATCTCAAAATCTTCCACAGAATCTGAGTATCGAGCTATGTCCTCCGCATGTTCTGAAATTGTGTGGCTCCAGGGTTTGCTACGTGAACTTGGTTTTCCTCAGCACACTCCTACACCTCTTCATGCTGATAACACAAGTGCTATTCAGATTGCTACTAATCCTGTGTTTCATGAACGCACCAAACATATTGAAGTCGATTGTCACTATATTCGTGAAGCTCTTGATCATAATATTCTTACACTACCTCATATTTCCACCGAGCATCAGACTGCTGATGTCTTTACGAAGGCCTTGTCTCGGCCTCGACATCAACTCATGATTGACAAATTGATGCTTCTTGATCGACCAGCATCAATTTGAGGGGGGATGTCAATGTATATGGCAAGAATATCAACAATATATGGCAACCAAATTGTAACAGAATATCTTGTATTTATTGTATTTATTATAGACTACAAATCAGGGATTATAGACTACAAATTAGGGATTATTACATGTATTTATAGGACTGAATTCTTCCTTTCAAAATCAATGAAATACAGAGAACTTTACATTGAAATCTGGTAATTGTGACATCAACTAATGAGCCAATTCCTAGCTTTTCCTCGCCATCTTCACATGACTGTAGTTCATCGCATCATACCACTTATGAGTTGCTCTTTCCATTTGATTCTCCATTGACTTTGACAACTTACTGCGATACTGATAGGTTGGCTGTCTAGATAGTCGTTGTTCTATCACTGGCTCGTGCATATTTCTTGGTAATGTTCTTGATTCTTGGGAGGACAAGATACAAGCTGGCCTCCAAGTTTTTTACCAACGTTGAATGTTGTGCCATGTCCACTACACATATGCTAAGATCATTTGGCTTTGAGGTCTGCTTGTTGAGATCAAGGTTTTGCTCAAACCAATCCTCCTCCTCTTACAAAAGTTTTGACTCGACATCAATTCTTAACTGGCAGCAAATCGCTGCTGATTGATCTCTGACCATCAATTTGGATGTTATTAAATCTATTTTTGTTATCAAGTCTATTTTAGACATTAAAGCTAGAATTGACTTTAATCTATTGTAAATACTTCATAAGTTAAGCATGCGGGGCTGGCGCACCATTTATGACACCAATTTAAAGACAGTTCAACAATTCACCAAATGATTTCCTCCCCCTTCCTGTTTATAAAAATTGGTAATACGTGCGGGACTGTGAAAGCAAAGTTTTCCCACCAGCACGCTCCACAAAGGAGAAAGTAGATTGATTCCACCTGATTCCCTCACCAAAGTCATCAATAAAAATTGAACTCACAAAGAAAGATCACAAACAACTGACTTATTTAGAAGGTTTAGGAAACTGGTGATGAAATTAATTTCCTTTTTACATGTTCTCTTATCTATAAAGGAAATGTAAAGAATTCAAGAGCATATCACTCTTGCCTAACAAATGGTGAGGAGCTCATGTCAGTACTGTAGAATGAATCCTCAGCTCCACCATAGTAATTATCCTCTTTCTCCTCATCCCACTTCAGAACCTCCCTTGTGTACTTAAACGCCTCATCAATTGTCACTCGGTCCCTTGCCCTAGCTTGCCATACAAAAAGTTTACGGCCTGTGATGGAAGCATATAGATCTTTAAACTTCATTGCAACATAGTAGTAGGCCTGGTGAGCAATTGATTGGTTGTTGTGGTGAGGTTGCACCGGACTGAAGTCATTAAACCACTCACAAGCACTCAAGTGCACCCGATTAACCTTCTCTTCAAAGACATCGTACTTGTTAAGTATCAGCACAAAAGGTGTATCCTTAAAGCAAGGGTGCCTAATCATTGTCTCAAATAGCTCCTTGCTTTCTATCATCTTGTTCCGAAGTAGAGATCCAGTGCCACTACTCTCTGGCACAAGCCACATTTGATCGTAGTCACTAAGGGCTACACAGAATACCACTGCTTGAACGTCTTCAAACATTTCCACCCATTTACATCCCTCATTCATTCCCTTTGCATTTACTCTAATCAGTTGATATCTGAAAAAAGAAAATTGCAGGCATGAATACTCGAATTCTGCCAACATAATGAAAGAAAAAAGAGTATCGATTTTCAAGTTCGAATGCCATGAACTTGAAGTGTGTTTGTGTGTGCAAAATTTCAAGGTCCCAATATATATGAAGTGTGTTTCTGAATTTGATGTCTTGTGGAGAGAGTGGGGGAGAGAGGGAGAGATTCTGACCGATGTGTGCGCTTCCACACAAGGTCAGTTATCATGAAAATGTGTTAGTTTTCCATGTTCCATTAAAAAAAAGGGTCTGAGCTAGGGTGCTCACAATGTGAATGCCTCTAGTAAAGTTGAAGAAATCTGTTTATTTTATTTTATTTTTCTGTTTTGCGCTACAGTTGGCATATTTTGGGGGATTACACAGAACAGTATAGAAAACTTACCTGGTCAGGGGTGGGGGTGGAGCATCCAGATTAGTTGTGTATGTTTCAGACATTGGACTGCGATCATCAAGGGAAAATTCGATGAAAGCAAGACCATTCCCTTGGGTGACCCCTTCTGCATAGAGAATATCACGTTCAGAAGGTTCGTATTCATTGCTTGAGATCTCAACAGCCTGAAAGAAAGAAGGCCAAATGATATAGCCATTCAATGACTGTAATGGTAATTAAAGTTTATCTAGGATCAAAATATGTAATAGACATCCATTAAATTCGAGAAGAATTCAGAAATAAACAAATGGCATATCGCAACTGCTAAATCTTGTACAACCAACTGATGTAAAATGCAGAATTCTACCCGACTCAGGAAGTACTCGGCAACATCTGGAAGGAAGTGAAGCTCATCTTTTCTTCTATATGTTTCCTGTGTAGCAGGATCTCTCCACACCTCCTCAACTAATGGAGCGTACTCACGTGTTGCTGCAGGGAAGAAAGCATCCAAATCTCCAGTGGCTATAATATCCAGTAGCCAGTCAGAGAAATGCTTCAACCTTGGGTTGATCGAATAGATACAGTGATTCGTTTCACTACGGTCAACATCTCCACCTAGAAAGAGCAAACAAATGATAGCCTCCATCAGATAAATCAAAGGTTTGGAGTTTAGCTTTGATTGAAAGAAAAAAAAAATGCACTGAATTATTTTCCTTCCACCCACCTAAGAAAAAGATAATAATTAAAAAATAAATCATAACCCCATTAGAACCATTTCATGATACATTTCTAAAAATAATGTCGAGATTACTGGAAATTGCCCTAACTTGCCGAAGAAGTTAACTAACATGCACTGAAAATCAAAACCTCCAAATGCTTACTAGTCAAGAAATGAAATGAAGAGGAGAAATGAAATGCTACCCCGTCACAAGATTTGGGATATCAAATTTCAATCCCTCTATATTACTTAGTTGTGCTCTTTAAGAAAAAGGCAGATTATTTGACTCTCACCTTTCTGAGCACATTATCCATGAAGAATATAATTTGATTGAGTTATTGGTTTAATGGAACTTTCATCTGAATTTTTATTGTATACTTGCTTTATGTTGCATGACATTGCATCGTAGCCCCAACAGTCACATAACATTGCATTGTAGTACCTAATGTTTCTTTTGATGAAATTTGGTAAATTTTAATTTTTCCTTAAAAGAGGGCTATCCAATTGTTTGTGCTCAAATAAAAATAAAACAAAATAAAATTACATGCACATCCTTAGACAACCCTGCAACACTTAGAATTCCAGTTAAAACCATACTAGCTAGGAAAACCATATTGGGTCTAGATTCAAATTTCAAACAGAGAAATCAGTAAATCATCTCACAAATTACATTCTCTACATATGAACACCGGCAATAAATCACGTGGGAACTGTTGATGTAAAACCTACATGACCATCCAACTCAATCACAAAGTGCTTTGCATATTCAGCATACTAAACCTATGTGACATTAAACGGTGCAGGATCTTCGATTACAGCACCTAAACTATGGTTTGCAAATTATAACAGATTTGATAGGTATAGATGGGGATTGGGGTGTGTTTAGCTTAAGGTTGTGCTTAGAAAAGTAAACAGGATCAAATAGATTAAAAGAAAGAAAACAAACCTAGCTTCACACTAGGGCTCCCAGAAATCATTCCTAGGAAGGCATCACTCCTAAAATAAGATGCATCACACATCTTTTTATGCTGAAAGTTTCAATTTCATTCACTAAAAATCCATCCTCCAAAAGTGAAACATACAGTCACATTTTTTGAACCATGACATGTTGAACTCGTTGGTAAATCATGTTTGCACACAATTGTTTCTTCAGTAAGAGAGGCAAAAAGAAACAACACAAAAAAAGGTTCATGTACAAAATTAAAAGAGGACATATAAATATAAACTCTGGCATAGGTTAATATTCCTCATTCTTAATGCTATATATCAGATGGTTTCTCCATCCTGCGAAAGCACCCTTAACAATGTAAAGCATTTGGGATAAAGATGGTGGTTGCTGGCAGAAAACTTTTAGAGGAAGTTTACATGAGTAGAGAAGACTCAGGCTATGAAGAGAGTGTGCATTTCAAACAGGAAGCAGGGGTGCATATGTACTAAAATTATATGCCCTTAATCGAGAATGAAAGTCCAATCAGATATGGTCCAATAAAGAATCAAGCATTCGTTCATTCAAGCATCAATCAAGTAGTTAATGAAGTGAAACATGTCTCTTTCTTCTTTTCATCAATGAAACACCTTTCTCCCATTCCTTAACTCTCATATCTCAATTTTCCTCACTCTTTTATTTTTTTTCTTTTTGCTTGAGTTATTTTTCTTTTCAATTAAACCCTCCAATTGAAAAAATTTAGTTTCCCTCTAATTTATTTTTTATTTAGATTTTCACCCTTGTTCTTTTAATTACTATTTTTTATTTTAGATCTTTTTTTGTAGTTAATTTTTCCCCCCGGTTAAGTTCTTTTGTGTTTGTTGACCTGGTCCAATTTTTTCATCTTTTTTATCCAATTTCATGCTTCCACTGTTTTTTTCCAAGGTATCGTAATATTTTTTTGAAAAAAATAATTCCGATTAATATCATTGTCTTTTCTTTTACCATCTAATTAAAATAAAACCAACTCATTAATCTCAGTTTGTGTTATACATCAAATAGTTAATTTCTCTTATTTCTTTAGAACATGTTAGCATCACCCAGACATCGTTTTTCATGAATAAAATACAGACCATTTGCATCACTTAATATCGTTTTTTCAGAAAAAAATACAAACCGCAGCGTAGCACAAGCCCATGCCTAGTTGCCACTAAATCTTATGGCATGCAATAACAGTGTCGTTTCCTTCTTTAGCATGCTTTATTCTATATTGAGCATTTTGTAGAGCTAATCAGAACCAATCTCCCTCTCTCATGTTAAAAATATCTCATTTGAATGTTCTCTACATTAATGTTATAAGCAAATTATAATGGAAGTTTCTTTTCTAATAAGATGAATACATTACTCCTATTTTATGTTGTGAATTCAACAATTTTTAAGCATAAATAATATTATAATTATAATTTTTAAGGGACTTTATAAAAAAGAATCTTGAACGAAACTTGTTAATTTTTCTATATATGTAAAAAATTAATTTAGTTTGCATCTAAATCTTGGGTTTTACAATTTCAGTTTATGAAATCCCCAAAATTTAAGATTAAAAAGTGATTGTTATAGGCTTTTATTGAATAAATATTTGATAACATACAAGTACAGAATATACCCAAGAATTTTAATGCATGAAAAGAAAAACTAGAAATTAAGATATTACCTGCTTCTAAGTTTTGGTCTTTGTCACCAAGTGACTTCATCCAAGAGGCTTCCTCCTCCTCAAAGCGCTCCCGCCCATCAAGCAAAATGCTAAGATATCTGTACATATTGCTCTGGATCATCAACTTGATATCTTGCAAATCTTCTGCAGTAAACTTGCCCCCGTACAAAAATTTGGCCTGTTTAAGTGATGCATAACGCACATCAAGAAAGATATCAGCGATCATAAAAAGCATTTTAAGTTCTAGCACGGGACTTTAGTAAAAATGACTAGAAATTTTGCATCTTATCAAACTCAGGTTGAGTTGTAATTCTATTGAAAAATGCAAGAGAGAGTCTGATCTTTATCCTACATGCATCGAGCCCATGATATCTCAAGTTCTTCACTCTATCTTAGCGAAATATGATTGGTAAAAAGTTTTGTTTGCATCACTTGAAGTTGACTAGTAATGCATAGTTTAAATAGAATTCAGTAAATGGCTCCAAACTTGGGCAAGGTAATACAACACCCAGTGCAATCAATGAACTTGTCTCCAATTAAGTTTGACTTTGACTAAGAAACAAATTATCAAAATGAAGTTGCTAAATGGACATGACAACTCTTACAAACAAAAATGAAAACTAATCATTTGGATAACCATCCCATATGACAAGAACAAAAACCTCAAAACAACCACATTCAAAATGGAAATTTGGACACAAATAAAGGAAAATTTGTGTTTCAGAAACTTTAACCAACTCATAAAAGGTCATATTTACCAAGTGTCAACCCCCTAACAATGAGTTCTTAATTAGATGGGCAGATAGAGCCCATGCTAAGAATTTCAGATCCACTTCAAATGTGTGATGAAAATTTTACAGTTGACTACTCTCTAGACCATAGCCAATCAAAGCAACAACAGAAAGGCCATACCTGCTTGAAGATAGTGCTAGTTCCAGAGCCTTGAATCCCAAGTAGAAGAAGTTTCTGTACTTTTTTCTGTTCTAGATAATTTGGAATGGTGGTGTAATTGCTGGCCTCATCTCTCTGTCTATGAGGTTGACCATGGGGCACAGGCAAAGAGAAAAGTGCACTAACAATCCTAGTTGATGCCTGTCTAGCAAAGAGCAAATCCAAATGATCAATACAGGACCTATGATTTTATACTGACCACAAACTTCTATTAAGGAGTTTCCAGCACGTACCTTCTCCCAAATATTTCCCCTGATATTATTCTGACCTTCCTCTTCATAACGACCATCATCATAGACCCAAAAATGAGTGTCTCGAGGACACTGCACCTTCGCCAGCTAAAACATTAGGAAACCAGGTTAGCTATTGCGTTGTACATGAACCAAAGTGACTAAAAGCACAGACAATACACTATAATACATCTACTCAGTAAGGAAGACCACTTCAAAAACTCAGTCTAGCTATGGTAGCAATCAATTATGCCCACAAGAACACTAATACGAAATAAAGTATTGCTGTGTGACCTCGATAATACACTACTAAACATTCACAAGCTGGGCTCAAGTATAAGGTAAAGCTGTTCTCCAGCTATGACTGAAATTGGGCAGCATAACCAAGCAGGGACCATGCTGAATTCAACTAGCATGAAGCATTATTTGGCTCGTCTGCATCCACAGCTACTATCTCTCCATGACATACTTTCTAGCCTTCACCAATCTACATGCATCACTAACCTCTGTTTAGAGATTCTCTATCTTTACACTCATTAGCATCCCTAATGGTGACAATATATTCAAGGCCTACAGTCTATGTTTAAACATGCATGAACTACATGTTGCAGCTTCATGACTGCTTATACTTGTACGAGCATTGCATTCTTCATTTATGGGAACAGAGCTTTAGACAACTTTGGAAGGGGATATACAATAATTGTGGGAATTCATAAGACATCGTCATTTTTACATGTCTAGTTTTTCCTGTAACACAATTTATTAACAGTATCAACTTAAGATTTCAACCTACCACCGTGCTCATCTTTTGTCAATGCTGAGTGCAAATGAAAATGTCAGCAATAAAAAAAAAATAAAAAAAAAAAAACAAGGCATCGTCCAATTTCCTCCGGGAAAAATTGGAGATTTAAAGCAAAAATGAAATCAGAAAGTTCCCTCCCAAGCATTTGTAGTCAGCAATTAAAATAGGAAAACGTGCTTGAAATAATTTTTCTGTAAATGGAAGTGCCTAACAAATCCTATTACTTTATTAACTACACAAGAAAACTTGACAAATCCAATATTTAGTTAACTAAGCGAGAGAACTTGGGATAAGAACAGCAAGCCTAAATGAGGTTGAATACCGACAACCCCAAATGATTATCAAAATGTAGATACACATGAGGAATGTGCACTGAAGTTCATAAAAGCAAAGGATAAAAATCAAATCCCAAACTACCTAGCAGCTATTTTCATTTATCTAGCAAGAATCTAAATGTTGCTGTTTGCATCACACACCAGTACAAGAATAACTGGATGAAGAACTTACATTTAGAACCCTCAGTTCAAGTTTGGTTATTTCCCGACCATTAATGTAAACCTCCGTGCGACCATTGCTTGCATCAGGGCTGAGTTTCCCTGTGAAATTTAAGTTTGAACTAATGATTCTATCTGGTTTTCCCCCCTCCTGCAAAATAGCAAGTAAAAACCTTTAATTCATGCTAGCCTGAAGGAATTTAAATTTTTTTTCCCACAAGGTCAGGTAGAAAGAGACCTGATTGATATTTTCTCAATTTGCATTTTAAAATTCAACTCACCTTTCCCCAAAGACCAGATTCCTTGTCATACCAATATCTACCAGGTTTCAATTTCCACGGAGGTAATGGGCATCCAAGTAATTCAGACATCTCTTCTGGTTTCAGAGGATATCCATTCACAATCAACTGCTCTGGCCGAAGCTGATTAGCCAAACATTCTTTCTCTGCTTTCATAATTTGCTTGACTTCCAAAGGACTGAGTAATCGTGATAAAACCCTTGAATGTTTGCCTAACTTTGACCTCTTTGATTCATCAATTGGTTGACCGATGCATGTCACGCACTTGCGCCCTTCAGGCATTGATCCCATGGCTCGAAGCACACAATTGCTGCAATACTTAGCATCACAAACCAAGCATGATTCCTTGGTTTCCCACCTCCCCTTTCTACACCTGTAACAAACCCTACTTTTTTTCTTCTTCTTTTCCTTTGAAACTCCAACGTACCCAGGATAATCTAGCTTCTCTACATCTTTCCTCTCAGATCGATCAACAGTGTTAAATGTAACAACTGGCACTCTCTTTACTTCATTAGCCATTTGTTTTGGAGGATGACTAAGAGAATTTTGGACTGACCCTGGAGAAGCTGAAGCTGAAGCAGAAGAAAATTCAGGGTTTTGCAAGACAGAGACTACTGACTCTGAGCTTGCTGATATTCTAGGACTTTGATTAGGTGAACCAGTGACACCAGCTATTCGAGACACGGGTAAAGGTATTGGTTCAATTACTGTAGGACCTGGATTTGAAACCAATCTTTGTGATTCTGAAAGCGGTTCTGCAGTCAGGATCGCATGAGAAATTACATCAAGAGGTTCAACTTTCGGGACATCATAAGAGACTGGTGGGCCATCATACACCATCGCTATAGAATAATCAAGCTCAGTCTCATCTTCAGGGAGAGGAACTCCTGGAGGAAGCATCTTTCTCACCAATTCCCGCCAGCTCTCTCCCTCTCTGCTCTCCATTTCTTCAACTATAACACCAGTTAACTACAGTCTTTACCTTCAATATCAACTAATAACTTCACAAGAATCACTCGTATCCAAATTAAGAAAATGCAACTTCATGGAACTGCTACCAACAAGCAAACCATTAATGTTGCAGCAAACAAAAGATCCACACAAAAAAGCCACTAAAAAAAGTTGAATGGCAGATTGTAGGCGATGATCTTGATGAGGACTTGGAATCAAAACCAGAAATAATCAAGCAGCCGCAATCAACAGTCGTATACCCCCACCTGGGTCAGTCTTTGAAGCCTTCATATTTGAACGAATAAATCACAAACTGATCAATAATTTGATCCAAATTCAACCAGTTTATACAAAATACCATCTGAGCTTAAATCATGTCAAAGTCAAAAAAGAAAAATTCAAACTGAAATGTATCCAAACTCGGTACTTTTTAGAGTCAATGCACGAGCTTTCAACAAAAACAGCCAAATCCAAAATTAAATCAAATCAAGTTACAGTCAAAATCAAATAGCAAAACTTGAATTTCCCATCTGTCTTCAAGCTTTAAATTAACAGAGAATAAACCATTTTTACTAAGTCCAAGTTAGGAAATCAAAGTTCATACAGTAAGAACTAATCACTAAGTCCCCGAGAACTTTAAGAACCAATGACTAATTCGATACAAAAGAAAAGAAAAACCAACCAAGAAAGGAATCCAGAAAAGGGAATCTGATAAATGCCCTTGAGCATAAACTTTCAAGTTTTCTAGAGTGATAGAGCGCATAGAGAGAGGAATAGAGAGAGAGAGAGAGAGTATGGTACCTGAACAAAGGGACGGAATGAGAGAAAGCTTGAGAAAAATCTATGAAGAAGAAGAAGGTACTGAGCTTTTCGAACCAATGTTTCTACTTCTGCTTCTACTGCTAACTAGTATGCTTTGAAGAAACCAAAAGTAGAGAGTAGGAAAAGCATTAAGCTTTTTAGCGCTCCATTTTTATGCGGAGGGAGTGATATACAGGCGATGATAGGGTGAAAACTACAGATAGATAGAGAAGAAGGAAATCGTGGGTCCCGTAGAAGGGAAAGTGGGGCCATACTTCATTTTGGTTTCGTGTCTTGTATTTTTTATTTTTATTTTTATCTGCTTGAATTTATACTTGTTTACATCTACCATGATTAATTTTATAATTTATTGAACATCTTACAAATCAAATAAATATATAAAGCACGACAGGAATAACAGGTATATATAATAAAATTTGAATTCAAATTTAAAAAAATAAAAATAAACCCTTTCCACCACTACACTAAAATTACAGGTGTATTTTATATTTTCTTAAGGATGATACCATGAGTTTTTTAAAAATATAATATATAAAATTTTATGAGATTTGATAAATATTTTGTTTTAAAATATTTTTTATTTTAAAAATATATTAAAATAATATTTTTTATTTTAATACAAACATATCAAAACAATTGAAAAATATTAAATAAAAACAATATTTTATCTTCACTGCCTAACCCCACTTAATTACTCATTTATAAATGCAGGTATTATATGCGCTGTCAGCTGTGCAGGTCTCACACGCGTGATCTTAAGATTTAGAGGCCTTTTTTCGGCCTCTTTGACTTTTTAAAAAACAAATAATAAACTCAACGAGTCATAATTCACACAATAATTTCTATATAAACAAATCTACATAATATATAACCAAAAAAATAAAAAATAAAAATAAAATCAATTAGATTGCACTCCCAGACAGTTTTTAGATAAAAATAGATTTTAATTTCTTTTCTGTCACAGTAATCAGACGCAAAATTGGACCCTAATGAGGAGGGGCAGTGGGGAGCTCGTGGGCGTGTGGATAGACGTCTCATTTTGTCAGCGTGGAGGGGACGGAAAGGAAACGCGCACACGACCAAGATATTATTGTTTTGTTTTCCGTCTGTGTTTGACTGTTAATTCCGCCCGCGCGTTAAGGGAACGTTATGTGGCCAGATTTGGGATCATTATGAACTCTGCTATAATAATTATTGCTTGTCTAGTTGCCATGCCGGTCTTTCACGTAACAAATAAACAACGCTTCCAAGATGTCAATGCGAAAAAAATTATAATAATCGATGAGTAACTAGTGTTATATATTAGTTTTTTTGGTTTATTTTAAAGAAAAATATATAAATAAAAAGAAAAGAATATCAAATTTATGAATCACAAGAATATTTTAATCCAAATTCCTCTTTTCTGATTATATTTCTTTAGTTTTTTTAAAGTAAATCCCAGAAAATAATTAATAGGTTGTATCTAATTACTTTTAAAATAACATAAAATTATTTAATAAATTCCATTCTAAATAATTATTTATTTAGTTGTGTTTGGCACTGTGGTTGAAAAACAATTTTAAAAAAAAATTATAATTTTTTTATTTTTTATTTTACTTTAAATTAATATATTTTTTATATTTTCATATCATTTTATTGTGGTAATATCAAAAATAATTTTAAAAAATAAAAAAAAATTATTTTAATAAAAAAAAAAAATTAAAAAAATAATCATTATTATATTCTTAGATATCTTATTAAATCCTATGCCGTATTTCAAACACATTATCAGGTAGCATTGAAAAGGAAAGAAAAGAAGTAAAATTCACTAGCACAACAAATAAAAAGGTAGCATTTATCAGATGTCAATAACTACCTCTTTGTATTTCTCAGTAAATGCGAAAAAATTTATAATAATCGATGAGTAACTAGTGTTATATATTAGTTTTCTTGGTTTATTTTAAACAAAAATATATAAATCAAAAGAAAATATTATCAAATTTATGAATCACAAGAATATTTTAATCTAAAATTCCTCTTTTCTGGTTATATTTTTTTAATTTTTTTTTAATAAATCCCAGAAAATAATTAATAGGTTGTATCTAATTACTTTTAAAACTACATAAAATTACTTAATAAATTCCATTCTCAATAATTATCTATTAGCTGGGCACTGTTGTTGGAAAGCAATTTTAAAAAAATATATAATTTTTATTTTTTTATTATGCTTTAAATTAATATATTTTTTATGTTTTCAGATCATTTTGATGTACTAATATTAAAAATAAGTTTTAAAAAATAAAAAATATATATTTAAAATATATTTAAAATAAAAAACACTTTAAAAAATAAACCTATCATATTCTCAAACATCTTATTAAATCCTATAGCCCCATTTTAAACACATTTATCAGGTAGCATTGAAAAAGAGAGAGAAGTAAATTTCAATGGCACAACAAATAAAAAAGATTATTTTAACTTTGAGATTTATAACTTAATTGTTAGGTATTGGATTTGCTTCTCATAATGAAGATTTATTTGGTTGTTAATCTCAAGATCTCGGGGGATCAGTCGAGGCTCGCGTAAACTGGTTCAGACATCTACAGTTATAAAAAAATCAAAATCTAGAAAAATAAAAGTTTTATTATTTTATATTTGTATTAAAATCAAGTGCTTGTGATTTATTTATAAAATCCAATATCATAAAAATAGAGAGAGATGAAAATGTCATCATATATTGATTTTCTTCTGGCACCATTTGCGGCCTTGTTGATGCCACATTGAAATATTATAATGTTAGATTATATGATTAAGAGTTTTTATTGGTATTTTTTAAAAAAATTAATATAAATATTTAAGTTAATTTATACGTATCTTAACTAATTTTATGAGCTCTAAAATTAATAAATATATAAATTTTTAATAATTTTAAAATTTATAAAATTAAAATTAATTATTTTTAAAAAATATATTTAAGACCTAATCATTTAACTTGGAGTATACGGTAATTAAGTTTTACAGCGAGTAAATAAAATAAAACTCCGATCTCATATATGTTGTGCTGTCCAATCTGCGTCTAGAGGGAATACGGAGGAGACAGTAATTAATGCAAGTGCGGACCCACCCGTGAAGTGGTGCACTTATTACATTATTGGGTCTTCGGGTCCCAGCATCCGGAGGCATATTTGAATCTACAAGCTACAGCTGAAAAACATAAAAACAAATCACCCGAGAGCTTTTCATTGCACTTTTCAATGTCGAGTCTTACTTTTCTTACATTACTCAGGACTTGTCAACTTAACATGGCTAAAAAAAAAAAATTGTCTTTTATGAGAACGATTTTTTTAAAAAAATAGATAAAATTTAGTGCTAATTAAATTTTAAAATTTATTTTTTCTATATGAGAATCTTATATGATAACAATTAAAATAAATTATTAAACTTAATTAAAAAGTTAATTGAATATGAAAAGATTAAATTGATAAAAAAAATAAGGTAACTAAAAGATTGAGGGTGTTTGACAGTGTGGCAGCGGTTGCTTTTCAAATAACTTTTTGTGCCGAAATGCATGCCAATGATTTTTTTATTTTTTAAAAATTATTTTTAACATCAGCACATCAAAAAGATCTAAAAAGTACAAACCGCATTTAATTTTAACAAAAAAAAATTGAAATTTCTGGAAACACAGGTTGAACCGCATTCCCAAACAACCTCTTATAAAAAAAAAATGTGGTGTCCCTTGCATCCCACTATGGATTATGTCTCCTTTTTTTATTGTATTATCATTATTTTTTTTAAAAAAAAAAAAATTGTATCACATTTTTATTTTCTTGCATGTTAATATTACAAACATTATTTTATTATTCATCGAATATCAATTTTATAAAACTAAGCTATAATTACTGCTGGAATTTTCAATAAAATAATAAAAATTAAATTTAATATTAAAAAATATAGCCCACTTTCCTAATTTGGATGGAGCCAAGTAAATCAAGAAACAAAAAAAAAAGTAAAGAAAAGAAAGAAAATGGTTCATCGAGGCCACATAAAAGTGCCTTCATGAACACATGTTACCAATAAAGAAAGTTCCCGTCAAGACTTTTATAACTATACCAAGGAAAGGCACCTCTTGAGCTTGATAATTGTCGCACGCGTTGCCATGGTGCAACAAAGTCTCTCACATGTTGGCGCGCATGCCATAGGCACCAACCACATTTCTCTTATGCACTCAATTCAGAGTGTGTTTGGTATTGTAGTAGTTGTTGTGATTGTGATTTGAAAAAAATTATTTTATAAAAAGTACTTTTAGTTGAAGTTGGTTTGAAAAAATAAGTGTTTGGTTAAAATTGAGGTTGAAAAAAAAGTAGTTTTAATGTGTTTGGTTAAAAATGCTTTTGAAATTTAAGTTATAAAATAATTTAAAAAAATATATATTAATATTGATGGTTTTTAATTTAAATATTATGGATTTAACTATTGTTATTACATCATAAAATAAATCACACTTTATATAAAATATTTTTTATTATTCCATTAAATTATCTACAATTCTATCACGTATGAAATTGAGATTGCAGTCAAATTCTATAAATGCAGTGTCATCAAGTGATCTCCATCTAATTTATATAGTCATTAAATAATATTTAACACTAGTTTTTTGAATAAAACACAATTAAAAATAAAAAAAATTATTTTTTTGAATCGAACCTGATTCAATATATTTTTAACTTTGAACCGGACCGATTCGGCCGAATCAATTTTACTATTAATAGAAAAAAATGGGTGAATAGTGGAGCATGACTTCACTGTTTAGAAAAAAATGGATGAATAGTGGAGTCATGCTCCACTGTTCATTCATTTTTCCATTTCAAGAAGCAGCCGAGAGCTGCTTCTTGAGACTTGTGGTTGCACCACAGTTAATGGTGGGGTCCATCATTGAAAAACTGTGATGCAAAGGTTACCAAACAGAAAAATTTATGGCTGCGGGTGAACCTCACCCGCAGCCACAATACTAAACACCCACTCAGTCTCCAACTTCACAAGAAAAAGAATTTGAATATTTGTTTTATTTTTAAATTTAATTTCCAGATATTCAATTGTTTTAAATTAATAAAAATAAATTTTATTTTACCAAATCAAACATCAATTCAATATTTTTTTTTACACCTCAAGAATCTCATACCAAACCAACCAAAAGAAATCATTAAAATCAAACCTAAACTAACTAAATATAAAAGGATAAAAAAAAATGTCTAAAAACAAAGAAGAAGAAGAAACATGATAGAGCACCATTATTATCCACAATTGATGATGTCTTACTCCACGATAACTTCATTATCTCTTTTAGTTTTTTTTTTTTTTTTTATATATATATATATATATATATATATATATATATATATATATAAAATTGTTTTGGAGTACAAGGGCTGGCAATTCGAGCTTTTATTCTAATCAAAAGGTCAAAAGCCACCACGATGTAACCTATTATCCCTCAAAACAAACAAATTGCTGGAGAAGCTCCGTTTTGAAGCCGTGGGTAATCGCTTGCCCGACGGCACACAATAAATCCATTGAAATCGCAAGTCAACTGGCACAAAAGATCTGTTTTTTGGATAAAAAGCATAAAAAATTTATGTTTTTTGGATGGTTTCTTGCTTGGACTATTAATCGATGTGGGAATCCAGCACATCATGATCGACCTCATGATACGAGGAATTGGTGCAGTTGGGGTTGGTCCATCATGTTCTGTGATTCACGTGAACCACTATCTGATGTATCATGTACTAAAAGATTTGGGGTCCCTAGGGCTTTGATTTTTTTTCCACTCAATTGAATCATTATAGGATCATATTAGATAAAATTAGTTTTTAAATCATGATAAACATATCAAATTAAAAGAAAAAAGAGAATGACATGTAAAATATAAAGATAAAATATGCATAATCTCAAATTATTGCTAATTTTTATTTTGTTTTAAAAATTTATTTTGTTTAATTTTCAATTTAGCTTTAAAAAAGAAGATAATAAGCCGCTTTAAAATGACAACAAGAGATAAAATTATTCATTTGACCATTTGTTGACGACTAAACTTGTTGTTTTATGTGTCAAACATGTAAAAATTTAAAAATAATGGTTTTCTCTTTAAGAATTTCTATATAAAAAAAAATGAGTTTCATTTTGATTTTTTGTTTGATTTTGGTTTTTTAAGTTGGTAGATGGTTTATAAAAGCTTTTTATAGTATTTTCAAATGAAAATAAATTATCAACCCAAAAATCCCCTCCCCTTTATTTTTTCAACCATCATAGTTGTAGACTTGCAGTTGGAATATGGGTTATAACCCTATAAACGACATGTCTTTTGCTATGACATTCAACACGTTGTTAGTTACTTTAAAAAAAAAAAAAAAAGGAACGAAAAACATATTATCTGTCTATTTATAAAAGAAAAAATTAATTAGGCATAAGGGCGCGGGCCTTCGCTTTTTTTCTCTTTGATTTTTTTTCTTTTATACATTGAATCTTTTTTGGGTTTTTTATTTTTTAAGTAGTTTTTTTTATACAGTATTCATGTTTCTTAATTGTTTTATATTATTTTATGTCTATTTAAAAAAAATAAAGTTTTATTTTAGTAATTCTATAGATATTTTCGTTGAAACAAAATATGACATATATGAGAAAATATGAATATAAAATGATGAAGAAGTTTAAAAGAATTTTGTTTTGATTTTATTTCATTAGATATTTGAGTTGTTAATAAAGATTTATTTTTGGGTTTGCTTAAAAAAAACCAACTTTAACAAAATATACAACCTAATATATATGTGCAGCCAAATTAATAATTAAAGATATATTGAAATTGTTAAAATATAATTATTTTCCAAAAATAATTTTAAAATATAGTAATCAATATATTCATCACATAAAATAGACTGATTAAAGCATCTTTTAATTAATTTAATAACACAATGCTAATTAAATAATTTCAATAAAAATTAAATCACAAATAACTCTTACATCCATATTTCTCAACAAATAATTAATTTAATTTTGTTTCTACAAGCAAGCCTATCCTTTCTTTTTTCCTCCTCTCAATTTTAGTCTTTAATATTGATTTTAAATTGATATTTGTTTTTTTTTATTATTATATAATTAAATTAAAAAAAATTATTAAATCTAGTAAAGTTAATAACTTAAATTATAAGTTTGACTTGATTTAAAAATACATTAAAATAATATTTTTTATATATTTTTAAAATTTATTTCTGACATCAATATATTAAAATAATTTAAAAACATAAAAAAATAATTAAAAATAAAAATAAAAATAAAAAAAATTATATATATTTTTTAAAAATATTTTCAAAACACAATCAAATAAATTTTTATATCTCACCGTGAACATAGATACAATGTCCTATAGGCTATAGGGCACATGCATCTCGTACACTGAGAAAGTTGTTCAACGAACCAACCTAACATCAAACCTTGATATTGCTCCTTCTTGTCCAGAGATGGCAAACAGTCCTATCATTAAACAAAGCATATATTGAGCACATTGTATCCTTATATTTATCAAGCCTGGCTGCACAGGACTGCTTTTTGCAAGATTAAATAGTTAATTAATCATGTTCTCAATGCTTAATGACAATGGTACTCTGTAACTATTTGAATGTAAAAAAAAATATGCAAGCATTGTTAACATGTTTTATAGTAAAAAAAAAAAAATCATGTAAAAGTTAACCTGTTGTGATCCAGTTGATTTGATGGGTCTAAAAAACAACCGATAAAAACATAATTTGACTAAAAAAATTTAAGATCAAATCTATGACGTAGTTCATAAAACCATGATAACCTTAAAAAGTAAATTAAAGTAAATTATGATTCAAAATTCTCAATCAAACTAATGTTGAATGACAAAATTAAAAAAAATAACTCACGTAAACTCGAACTAACCAGCTAAATTTATGAATCAGGTCATGAGATTTAGATAAACTTATAACAAACAAATCAAATTAAATTAGAACCCCAATTCTCAGTCAATCCAATTTTAAAAGGATGAAAGTTGAAAAAAATAAAAATTATTTGACCAAAAAAAAGACATAAAAAATGAACAAGGTCAACTCAAGTTAACCCACCAAACTCGTGACTCAGGTCATAAGACTGATATAACCTTATAAAAAGCAAGTTGAAATAAATTATGAAGCCTAATTCTCAATAAATTCAATGTTGAAAGATGAAATAAAAAAATAATAATTAAAAAGAGGACAAAAATTACCTGGGTTATCTAAGTCAACCCACCAAATCCATACCCCGAGCCATGAGATCGGAATAATCTCATATAAAGCAAATTGAAATAAATTACAAAGTCTAATTTCTCCATTCAATCAAACGTTGAAGAATAAAATTAGAAAAAATTCAATTAAAAAAAGGACAAAAAACCCTAAGTTAACCTACAAAATCTGTAATATGAGTCAAATATTGGTTTAACCTCATAAAAAGTACATCTTTGATACAATTTATGAAACTTAATTCCCTGTAAGCTCAAAGTCAAATGATAAAATAAAATAAAAACTAAATTTTAAAAATAATAAAAAAAAAAACACATCATTTTTCCAATGAACAATGATACGTGAGGAGGGGGACAATGAATTCCCCTTCTCAATTAGTGTTTGTTACTAAATATGACCCAGACTACATCACAGGTCGTATTATTTTTTTCCATAAAGAATAATGTTTGGGTGCCATGAGCACGTTTTAAAGAAATAAGAAAAATCTATGACTCAAGTTATAGATTCGACTAGATTAAATAAGTTGATTTTACTTTAATTAGATGATAAAAAAAAAAAGCAATGATAATAAACATACCAAAATTAAAAAAAAAATAAAACAATCACGATAACTTGGGGAAAAAACCTTTTTCTGAGAGGAAAAAAAAATGTAGTTCAATTTTCAATCAATTAAAAATAGAATGATGAAATTGGATAAAAAATAGATAAAAAAAACTAGTCTGAATCAACCTGAGTTAATATGACAAACATAAATATTATTAAATTAAAAATAAAATAAAATCAAAATAACTAGTTTATAATCAACCTGAGTTATTACCTAGTTTCCAACCTGGTAATAAGGGGTGAGTCAACCTGAGTCAACTCGTCAAATTTATAATACAGATTATAAGATCAAAATAACCTGCTAGAAAATAAATACAGATTTTACTTTGTTATTTTTTATTCAATCCATGACAAAACACGAAATAAGTAACTAGTTGTGACCTAAAATGAAAGGAAAAGAAGAAAGAATAGAATATTGTTAAATTAAAAATAAAATAAAATTCCACCCTTCAATTTTTTGGGGGTTAAATGTTAACCTCTTTGAAAATTTCCCCTTCCTCCGAAGTTGTACTGAACAGAAGTAAAGGGGTTAAAAATTATTATCCTCTCACCAAACATGCCCTTAATTTGAACTAGAATACCCTAAGCTTTAAGAAAACATAAAAAAAAAATGTCTTAAAGGAAATTGATAGTTGATTAGGCAAAACCAATAATTATTGGAAGGTCATAAATCATAGATACACATCAGGAATTCTTCAGTTTATATGAATTTATAAATGGTTAATCACAGGATTATGCATTTGGAAATGGCTAAGCATTGCTGTTTACATGATAAAGCCTATATAATATTAGAGTAAAACCAAACCCAGGAAAATTTAGGGTCTGTCAGGCTTAGGTTTTTAATATCTGAAACCTCAAAAACGAGTATCTCAGATTCATCGTTTTCTGAAGTTCAATAACCAAATAAAATCTTTCTATATCAGTAAGCTAACAAATAAAAGTGGAAGAAACACACGCAGCTTTATTTGATATCACTTAGGCAGGCATGGCAGGTACAGACTTTGATACTGTTCCTCTTCTTTATGAGCAAACTTTGATACTGTTCACCAGGATTTTCTTTCATTTTCAACCCTTTTTAAACTGAACCAGTCCACAGAATCTAATACAAATCTTTCTGAATTAAATTTTCTATTATTAAGATGATAGACCTAACTCACTCAATATGAACTGCAGACACAGCTGCTGTGATTTCCTTGGTTATTGGATCACCAGTTTCTAAAGAAACACCATGTGGATCTTCTCTGACTAACAAGGCCAGAACATTGAGAGAACTCCAAGCTTTGGAGACGTTGCTGCCAGAGTCCCCTAAGGTTACAGCAAAGACGGCATCGAATCCACCTGCTCCAGGAACTCCTGCCAGCAAAACTCCTTCCATGTCCATAGTAGCATCCAAAAGTCGAGTCTGTGATTCAGGCTCTATCTGCAAAGTTCAAAAAGATTATTAAACATCAAAAAGCTAAAAACCTAATTAAATTAATATTTGTTCCATTGGAGAAGCAGGATGAGAACCCAGCACAACATCTTCAATTTGCATTTCACAACAGATTTATGAAGTTGCTGTTTATTAATGGTTGCAAGGAAAAAAAAAACACGAATGAAAATCTCCCAGCCAGAAGTTGCATGCAAACTTTGTGCATAGATTTAACTTGTGGCAAAGGCAGTTGTCTATGCACTTGATATTAAAATCTTACTCTCTCTTGTACCGCATGGGATCTTCCTAGTACAAAGTTTCTTTCATCTTATTCTATTTAACGTTTATAAATAGCTTTCTCCAACAAATATTCTGCAGCTGCAAAATGTTCTCACTTTTCAGGGCCTGAAAATGTGCCCCCCCCCCCCCCCTTCCTTTTCAATTAAAGAACTGCAAACGCGTGCACTACCTAAAAAAACCGTAACAAAAACAAAAGGACATTGGCACAAGGCATCCAGTGCAGGGACTGGGTAATAAAACACAACTGCAGTTGGTACATAGCTAACCCAAGAGATCCTATCTAGGTAAGAACTAGTAAGCTGGAAAGTATATTTGAGTATGATATTGATAAGACAGCTGAATGATTATGCTATTCCTATCTTGCCCAACTGTGAGAACCGAGAAGGGTTGAGAACCCTTACATCAAACATTCAGCTTGCAGAAGCCATATAAAGTCAAACCATTACATGGCATAACAGGGAGGTCAATATACCTTTCAGGAGAGTAGCCAAAGGAGAAGAATACATTGGCAGTGCGGTTGTAACATAGTACATTGGTGAAGTCACTATAGCTAGTCAGTACTAAAAGTAGCAAACGTGCTACTCAGAAACATTGATGTTTATATAATAACAAAAATTATTGTCCTGGTCCTCTTTTCGTCATATCCAAAAACATTTCACTCAGATATAAAAAGTTGTATCTTGGGAACAAAAAAAGAGAAAGAAACCTACCGGGACTCCTGCAGCCTCGCCCATCTGGCGCATCAGATTTCTGATCTCAACCATGGCACTTCTTGCTCCTAATAATGCTTTAACAACTGCTTCTTGGCTAGGTTCGGTGGATTGTTCTATCCACTGCTCAAGTAATTCATGACATTATATCAAAATCAACACTAGGCAAAAAAGTCACAAGGTAAGGAAGGAGCACCAAACATAAAAGATTGAAAAAAACAGGATAAAAAAAAACACTTTGACAGCATAGACGTACTTGGCAGCTTGCACATCGTTATCCACAAACAATATGAAACTAGTGTAGCTAGACATGATTCAAAACAAGCATCTAATTGGTTTGTTCATTCATGTCTACATTTGTCAAACACAGTTTTCTGTTATTAGAACAGTCATGTTTCAGGCACAGCACTTTTCAGTGGAGAATAGTTAAACTCGTGTATGAGGCTGAATGAACCCCAAAATAGTGCATTGTTAATTAGTCTCCTTGTACTATTTACTATCTAGTCAGAGATGCTAAAGGTCTTCAAGGGAGAATTTGGAATAAGCTAAGATCAATAGGAAAGTACAGAGCAAGGGAAGTATATAATGACATGTCAGCTATGGTAATAAGAAAGAACAGCACCTACTGATAACCAGGTATTACATTATTGTCCAGCAAAACTCACTTTACCTAGACTTCAACAACCATGAATGAGGAAGAAGAGAAGAGTAGAGAAGACAAGGACCTTTATAGAAGACCCCCAAAAAATTCAGACTCCTGCTCTATATTTATCTATTTGTTTATTGACAAGTAAAATTCAAATATATGATAAATTATTGCCCCACAGCAAACACCCCTCTAACACCAAAGCCAAAGCTTGGAAACCAGATTTCCTGTTCTGGTAATTCATGATTGAGGTGCTGGCAATGAGACAGTGACTTATTTAAGGCTTTATTCAATTTGAAATGAATAGTTGTCAGGATAAAATTAACAAAGGCATGTCTCAGTACATAAGAAAACCACAGATTTCCAGTACCTGTCTTTCACAGAATTCCTACTACATGACTGGAGGATAACAGCACTAGGTGACCTTTCATGAGAAAAGGAAACTCTACATGAATGGTAAATTCAAATAAAAATAGAAAATCAAGAAATTTAACTCACTACTGTTTCGCAAACAACACAATCTACAACTCACTATTCCAGACATAATCAATGTTCATAAATGCATATAACCTGTTTGATAATCAATAGAAAGTTGTCAGGGTTTTATTAGTGCTCTCTTTTTAGATATAACAGAAACAAGTCCAATAAATACCTTCTCTGACCTTTGCTTGCTGCAAATGTCTAGCACACATTTGTAAGCATTCCAATTCTCTTCTGCAAGCTTGCTTAAAATATTGAATTGGATTTCAAGTTTTGAATTTGCCTCTGACAACTTTCTCCATGTTTCTTGGGCCTTTGCAGGGTCAGATTTCTGCCACCTTTTCACAGCACCTACCATTGATGGCGTGGATGATCCTCCAGTCCCTGGTTCTCCTAATAACTTTGGAAAGCATCATAATTATTGTCAGCAAACAGTTATTAAGGTCTTTGCAAAAAGTGGAAATCTCAAACAAACCAAAAAATTGTTGTTTGAAAAAGAAAAGGAAATTGCAGCTAAAATTGTCCCTTTTCTACCCTGAATTTGTTAAAAGAAAAGAAAAAAAAAAGTTTTCTTTTGATTGCCTCCCTCAGTTTGTTAATGCATGCCTTTAAGCATTACTGTTCTCATAGAATCTTCACATCTATTGTGTAATCAACCAACAAGCACGAGCTTCTCATCAATATCAATAACACAGGATGACAAGACGACAAATTCATTATACCTAGAAACCACGTGAGAGTGCATAAAAAATGTTCAAAATCAGATAGAAGGGAGCCATTTTTCTGGAAAATGAGATTAAATTAGAGATTTTCTTTCTTTCCTTTTTTTCTTCTTTTAGTCTCTTAAAACTAAAGTTGGAATAGGGCTTTCACCATCATATCTATATAACTGTATGGCAGGAAAGCCACATGTTTTCCAACAATAGCATAACCATAAATTCATACACATAAGGAAACATCAATAGTATATGTCAAGATGCTCACAAGGTTCATCGATGGGGGCAAAGAAAACTTGGTCCTCTCATGGTCCCACTTTCCTTTTAGGATGGCAGCCATGACTTCCTGTAATGGTGTTCCATTCAATGCATCCTGCAACGTTTTCCATGTAGTTTTTAAGGAAAATGAACTCTAGTGAAAGTTGCATAAAACATACTCTCAACTTTGCATATAATTGTTCTGAAATTTGAAAGGATACAGTTTTCAGGAACAGATAACATCTTTATCCACATAAATAGACACGCATGATTGTTAATTTTATTTATTCCAAAATTGGCAACAATCTACACAATAGAGAGGCAGGTGACACGGTTCAATTAATGCAACCTGAATAAGTCTTCTTGATACACATCACCCTTTGAGAACTGTAAACTTTGTCATTTATTCAAAAACCTTTAACCTTGCCTCAAGAAAAGCACAGGAAATTATTTGTGCTAAAATCTAGTAAACAAAGACAGATTTTATTTATTTATTAAAGGTTTTATTATTGTTTTCACAAATAGAGATCACAGACCAAATTGAATAAAATTTAGGAAGACAATGGATAGTAAAATTATGCAGAAATCAACTATGCTTAATTACTGAAAAAGTTTTTTACAAAGTCAAAGTCTGCATGGCATCCAAAATACTAGAGTACAGGCCTTTGCTCAACTTAATGGTGAAGATGGATATGCATAGATAAAGAAAGAGGGTGGGGGAGGGAACTAGAATACAGGCCTTTGCTCAACTTTAGGTGATAACATTACACGACAATTCCTCAAGAAGCCATACAACCCTCAAACCCAGGATGGGATTCACAGTGAATGCATATCAAAGAAAGTAAACAACAAATCAACCAGTATTTACCTTACCAATGGCCGTTTAACTTGCAAATGTAATTTTAATCTCTTTACTTCTGAATCAAATTCAATGGGGGAATGATCATGCAGTCATGGTGTAACCTCTCAAATAGACATCATGAACCCAATCATTAGATGCACAGAGAGGGAGAGGAGGAGAGAGGGGGAAGTAGGGAGGGACCTGAGCAGATGAAAGAACATCTGGTGAAAAGCGGACATAACGGTGACTTCCATAAACTGCAGAACTGACATCAAAACCACTTCCAATTTTCCCTTGTGCAATACAGTGAGCAGTTTGAGCAATAATATGCACCACATCAAGATCAGCAGATCCCTCATTTGTAGACAGGAGTGAAAGATCAACCACTCCAAGGTAATGAAGCAGAGCAGCAACCACAGCAGTGGTCATTGCTGCAGATGAACCCAATCCAGTTTTTGCAACTTCAGGCTTGCAATTCTGTCCATTTTCTTCTTCTGCATTGAAGGTAATTGACGTGAAAGGAGGAAGAGCTGCCAATGATTCTGGTGTCAAAGGGAGTCCACGTGCTTCAATCTTCGAAAAAGGGTGACCACGTTAACAAAATATTATAATAGAAACATTCTACTCTTATACGAGCATCTCATTCACAAGAATCAAATAATTAAATGTTCTCATGTACCCTTTTTTTTTTGCAATTTATTTATGAGATAAAATTGTTGGCTGCTTTAAAGGAATGTGTGCTGTTATATTTTATGATGCAAAATCAAATTAAATGTGTTAAAGTGCAATCTAACTGACAGTTATGCATATCATGGTCGAAGAACAACTGTTGGGGAGAGAAGATGAAACAAAAGGGCAGAGAAAGTTATGAGGGAGATGAGCAAGTTATAAATATGCTCTGCCATAATTTTATCTGTGTAAATAACACAATAGCTGGCAAAAGCAAAGGAAGGTAAATACCTGGTTTCTGTATGAATAGAAGTCATTGCAACCTAAAATTGTGATATCAAGGCCTGCCTCAAGAACCAGTAGAAAAATTAGATTCTTGAAGTCCTAATAGGTGAATATTGCATAAAGGATAAAGAAAACATAAGCATCAACATTACCTTGCAAGAGTAGCTTGTGTAAGGCATCCTTCTTATCTTTGTCAAATAAAGCATGTGCAGCTGCTATGGCATATGGTACCGCTTGCTCCACAAAAGGGTTCCTTGATTCACTGAAACACAAAATTCATTTAACCATACATTTTCCTTAACAAGTGCACTTTTCTGGCCTAGGGATATCTTTCTAGATAACCTTCAACATGTTTAGTGCTGGGCGTGCAAAATCAGATATATGTAGGTACTGTTGTAATGAATCGATCAGGAATACAAGGACTATCAGGGATCCCGAATGACAGTAAAACACAAGCACTTAATACAATCCACAAAAGAACTTACCTTGAAGAGACACACTGAAGAATTAAATTCTTCAGTGACAATTTATACATGCTTTCTCTGGAGAGTTGGGGAGATGTTAATCTAACATCAGTCCAAGCCTGGCATGCATCAAACAAAAATATTCAAAAAACATTCCAACGCTTAGGTCACATTACGTTTTTTTAAAAAAAGCAGAGATAAACAAATTAAATACCATGCATTGATTATCAAAGTTTGAGACTTAAATAGTATAATCTCAGAAACAACCAAAATAACGCTAAAAGATGACAAAAATTAAAAGAATCCCTCACCCAGGCCCAGCTATCAGGCTTCATTTCTTCATAAAGAGGTTTAACAATGGCATAGAAACGAGCATTTGTGCTTAAAACAACTCCTGCATTAGGTCTCTCCAATATGAGGTAACCCCCAGTCATCAAAACCTTACCGGGAGCAGAAGCAACTCTGTTAAATTAACATCAACAACACCAGTCTCATCAAACACTAACAAAAAAACCCCGGATCAAGAATTAACTAAGAAACACCAAGCGTTAAAAAAATTATACAGAGTCGGTTGACCAAGAAACAAAAAGAATGAAATTCAGATTTCTTCACTTTGTGTTTTCTTCTATCATAGCAGTAGTGTAGATTAGAGCTCTTTCAGTGGTAAAAGGAGGAGATTCAAAGCATGGGTTTTTTGGTTATGCAAAATAAATGGATAATAATATTTGAAGTGAGGAGAATTGAACTTACACAGCCATGGCTAAGCTAGCTTCTTTGAGATTTGCAATCTGAGACAGGTACAGTCAAAAGTTAAATCTTTCGAATTTCGTAAGGCAAATGCAAGGAAGGAGGGAAAGAGATGTGGAGATTCAAAGGACGACAACCCGCACGCACTCAACCACTTTGGCTCGTTCGTTGGTTTTAACGACAATATTTTTTTTCGCCCCTATTTCCCTTTTTTAAAAATAAAATAAAATAGCACTGCTTAAAACAAATAATGAAATACACTTATAGAATTCTTTTTTTTAATGAAATAACACAGTGAAAATAACAATATTTTAAAAAGTTGTTGTTAGAAATAGTAATATTTTAAAGAAATAGTTAAATGGTTGTCATAAATTCAAAGAAGAGGATGAGAAAAAAGAAAAAAAAATCTTGAAAGCAAATCAAATCACCAACAATAGTATTTAACATGACTAATTTGATTTTGATTTTGATTTTTTATATTTTTAAATTATATTTAACATGTTAATATTAAAAATAAATTTTTTAAAATAAAAAATATTTTTTTAATATATTTTTTAATAAAAAATATTTTAAAAAACAACCGCTATCATAATATCAAATATTTATATAGGATATTTAGCATTCCATCCAACATATTATTTGTCAAAAAATTAATTTGTTTTTTAAAAAATATTTTTATATATTTTTAAATTATTTTTAAATAAAAAATATTCATTATCACGTTATTAAACATAATATTCATAAGTTCAAAGGCATGATCGAGGCCTTGGTCAGATACTACTCTTGCAATGAACTAAAACCTCAAGCATCCGTTCTTGCCTGTTTTTTTTTTAAAAAAAAACACATGGGATTGTCGTGGGAAACAGAAGGGCATGCAGATTTTGCTTATTTCATGTTGAAAATGAGCATTTATTTTGTTTTTTCTCCCTTCTTTTCTGAAGAAATTTTAATGGGCCGCCTCTCACATTGAATTCAGCCATGGTTGCCGGTGTACTTCTGCGCTCTCGTGTTTTTGTGCTGTAGTTTCTTGACTTCTACAACCCTTTGGTTTGGAGTTCATAGGTTGTATTTTAAATTAAAAATGTGACTTTTATTGTTGAAGGAAGTTGTTCTCAGTGGAACGTCGATTGTTGACCTTCAAATTTAAACCATCCTTTTGTTTTATTATTATTAAAATACTCTATACCATTAGTACACTTACAATATAGTTTATTTTTGGAATAATCTTAAATTATTCCCCAACCTATAATTTGTTTCTCAATTTGCATCTCCACACATGTTTTTTACCATTTGGGTCCCTGATCTTTTCATAATTCCTCAATTCAATTTTAAATTTGTTAAAGAAGAAGAAGATAAATTTGATTGTGTTCATTTAAGTGAAAGAAGAGGAAAAAAACAAGATCACCTCACAATGGATGCCATGGATACTCCCCCCTTTTTAAGCAATATGTAGCTAAAAGGCTTGGTAGAATAAATAATAAGAAAAGGTGGCATGTGGGGGTAATAGAGAATTAAAAAAAAAGAGTTTAATTAGTATATGCATGGTTATTCTTGAGAAGAATATGTTTTTCTAAGGGAGTTCTTCACACTAATGTCTCAAAACGAAGATTGAGCTCGTGTTTTCTATATAAAACCAAATGCTTGAAGAATGGAAGAAGAATTAGCTAATTATTTGTTTTGTTTTAAAAAGAAGACGGGGGAAGAGAAAAAAAAGGTTAGTTAGCATTTTACTTTTTTTTTTTTTTTTTTGGCTAAGACTATCAAAATAACAATTGCCTTAAACTTGAAAAATTTCAATTGAATATTCCCTTTAGAAAACACTTTTATATTAATAATTTTTATACTGATAAAATTAACGATAAAAATACATCATTAAAAAGTTACTTATTAAAAATTTGTATTATATCGGCTTTTCTTTTAGCAATATCCCTTTATGATAGAATGAACAATGGAATAGTCATGCTAAAAAATTAGATTTTATTGTTCATCTTCTATCAACAACCTTAATTTTAAACAAATTATTTCATTGTCAATTCTGTCAGGAAAAAAAAGCATCTTTATTTCATATGGACTATTATGTCGTCTATTCCATAAAAAATATATCCATTAATGATTCCATTTGAATTTCCTAAAACATTGTTGACAGAATAAAACCCTAATTTCTTTTTTTTAAGTAGATACGTCATTATAACATCTTCATCGTAAAACTTTTTATTCTTACACTTTAAACACTTATATTTAATTTTACCTTTACTAATATTTTTTGAATTAAAAAGTATAAAATTAATAAAACCCTAAACTCTTTTAAGATAATCATGCCTATACAACCATTACTTATAAAACTTGTATAGAATATTGATGATAATATTTACTATAATGTAACTATCAATTCAAAATTTAACTTAATAAAAATACATTTACAATCCAATAAGTAATTATCATTTTTATACAAATCTAATTTTGAACTAATTATCATCTTTACACAAATTTAATTTTGAGTCAAAATGTGATCTAAACAATAAAAATTAACAACAAATAATCGGTACTCAACTAATTATTCTCATTTACTTAATTCAAACTTATTCAATTTATATTAATACATTTTAATTATTAGCAATTTCATAAAAAAATCCCTAATTTTTTTAAAATTTTCAACTTGACAATAAAATTAACAAAATGTAATTGGTACTTATTAAATAATCCATCATTTTTTCAATTATAACGCATTTAAGTTACAACATCAAACTCAATTTCATCAAATAACAAATAAAATCAATTTCTCTTGTATCTCAAACAAACCCAACATACAAATCATACATTAACATAATAAATTTTTTTAGAAAAAAATTATAAAATACTTAAATAAACAAGCAAATTACAAATATTACAAAAAAATTTCAATAAATTAACAAAAAATATAAATAAATATATTTACTTAGTGTAGCGAAATTTCACAAGAAATTGAACATGGGAGAAGAGGCTGTTGTTTTTTTAGTAGAAAGAAGAAGAGGAAAGTAGGGGCAAGAGGGAACTCACGAGTTTTTATTCATTTAATTTTTGTGATGGAATGTTTGTCGGCAATTTTTTCAGAAAATAATGATGTCTCACATTTTCAATGGATTTTTTTTTATTTCTCTATTTTGTCGAAATTTTTATCAAAACATATTCCATCGTAATTTACATTGGCAGTTATCGACGAAAATTTTTATCAAAACATACCATACCACTGAGAGGAGTATGGTAAAATACAGGCTTGAAACTTGCCAGGCAAAAAAGAAGAGCTTAATACATCTGGACGTGCAATAAGTTCTGTTTGCTACTGTTCGTGGGTTAGATTTTAATGATTTTTGGAATTTCTCAAAGTTGGTGGCATTTCTGGGTACGCCTGTTAGTACTGTCTCTCAATGAAATCTAAGAGCGCTGTGGTCCTTTTGCTTCTAGTGGTGTTTGTCCTGTTATCTGCATGTCTCGCGTCTTTTAATGTTTTGTCTATCTTTAGGATCATCGAGTCAAGGAATTCTCATCCACTCTCTCTTTATTGTGCACAGTTCCTGTTGTATTTATGCTGATATCAAGTTTTCTGTGCTCAACACCAGAGCTTCATGGAATAGATCGCACAATTTTGATGTGAGCATTGAAACTTCTAGAACATAACGGAAAGCTTGCAATCTTTAAGGGAACTTCAGCTGATGATGACGGTGTGAAATTCTGTGTGTAATGCTTGAACTGTCGCTTTGAAGAGTCGCTTGTTCCTTTCAATGTATTACACAAATATTACCAGACCACACAGGCTGTCACCATATTTTTATGGGTTGGATCAATGGCGTTTTCCTCTGTTTTCTGGGAAGTGATACCACTCAATGTATAATGTGAGGTGTGATTCTAGTTTGATTTGCAATGGAGTTTTTCTGTTCTTCTCTTTTTTGACCTCGTATTACTGATTGAGCCTGGGCAATGTCTTTAGCGTTGAAGGAATTTTGAACTTGCAAGAAAAACCTTAACACCACAAAACTTTATCCGGAATAAATATAAATTAGATACAAGGGAGAAAATGGGGACATACAAGTAATTTTCTTGTTGCGTTTATGATTTACATGTTAGGGTTTTATTGGAAATGGACTCAAGCTTAATAGGACATGGACCAAGTTTTATCAATGGCGGGTGTACCCTGTCAGGGACTATTTTTTCCATCAGGGAAATAATTCAACAATTTTTTACTGGTTCTCTTTTTGATGGACTTGTCAAAAAGATACCGATGGCATGGAATATGACTAGAGTCGAGCAGGGAAAAGCCAAAGCTTATTCCCAGAACATCACCACTCTAGCATTTTGAGCTCTTTGCCTAACTAAAAGGCTTGTTTACAGCCAAGTTTTTGTTTGGTTGTGTTAGGAGGTGCTGTACGCGAAAATGCATTACACAAGTTCTAACCATGCCAGATTTCAGCTCTTGCGTAGCTAGACTCGAGATCATTTATCAGAACTTAGGCTAATCCCCACGATTGCACTAATAAAAACAGATGCCTGACAAAAATTAGATGAAAGTATCCGCAGAAATCATCAATTTCTATGTTCTGAAATTAAAGTACACAGTTCAAACATTTCGCTCAAATAAAAAAAAAGTGCATATAATAAGAACCCTTAACATGCAAACAACAAACTATACAAACAAGTATGATTCAAGGGGAATTCAAAGCACAATGCAAAATGGGTCTACTACTTTTTGTTATTCATTTAAACCTCACAATACCTATTATATAAATCATAGTATACAGACATAAAAGTGAGATAACAAGACCTGAAGAAATCGTATGGTCGCTGTGAGAGCCAGAGTTCAACTCTACCAAAGGTCAGTTTCCAACTGCATTCTAAGGATTTGAACCTCATTTATGTATACATATCAGGGTAACAAAAAACATGTGAAGACCAATGACAAGCAATTGTACAGTTGTCGTAATGACATGAGCTGCCTCAAGTGAAGGTGTGTACAGAAAGCTTTCAGCTGTGGTAGGTGGAATATTTCAGGCATATGATGGAGCCAAACATTCGTCGACCATATCCACCAGGTTTGGGTTTTCCAATGCTGCAGCTACTCGCTCTTTATCATTTAGTTGTTTATTAACTGCACAAAAAATAGATCAGGATAGAAAACAAATGCCGTTTTATAATTCATATGCACTTTTATCAAGATAGAGTTTGCATGCCACCTACAAGGCAAAAGAAGGAAGCACGCATCACAGGAGTTCTAAAAAAAATGATGCTACTCAGTAATCCAGGAAGTGCTCTGTGAAGATTCCCACAACTCATGTTTCAAGAGCTTGTTAGGTCACAGAAATAAGGAGGTGAAAAAAAAAAGGGAAAAGAAAATTGGTTGTCTTTATTTCTAGAGGCCAGATATTTGATTAAGGATTCAAAACCAATGCCTGTAGTATATACAGCATCCTCAGGCTTCAAAACATTAACTTCAGGCCCATAAGATGAGGATTCGACCATATGGCTTTTATTGTTTGGATAGGGAAAGAAATTCTAACAAAAAGAAGCACAACATGGAGAATAAGATAATAAATGGCGGCGAATCTATTGCAGGCATTTGAACTTCCACCCAGGCACAAATTAAAAGCATCCAACAGCTGATTCCCTCCACCCCAAGATAGAGTGATTACCTGCAGATTCAGTTGCATGAGTTCCTGGTGCAACCCTGATATCCACCTAAACAACATTGGGAAATATTGGTGAGAAGGAGAGGAGAAAAGGCAGAGGGGGGTGCACTACAATTACAAGTATAAGAGTGTAAAAAATTTTAAGAATTCTAGGGCCAAAAGTAGCTGTTAAGACCGGCACTACAACACTACAATTAAAAGTATCAGATATAATTCAAAGTTATCAACAAAACATCCAACCACATATCGTTTCCACAGTCCAAATCATATAGGAATTAAATAAGCACCAGCATGTACCCTTACTCCATCAATTACAAATTAGCGTTTATGTACGAGTTAAATGTTTTCTGATCTATGCAGATGATGTTCAATCCATTTTAGGACATAATGGTCACTAAGAAATCATTGCTCTATCAAATCATTTTAGGACATGTTTTCAAGCGGTAAGAAATCTTTCTTCAAGGGAGTAATGAGTAGGGTTTGCGGAACAAAACTTCCTTTATACAACTATAAAGCATAATGTTGACAGTGCAACCCGGAAAACTTGGTCATCTACTTTATCTTAGTCTATTGTGCTCCCCAATTCCTGGTGCTGGTGAATCACACAACTACAGTGCTCGCATATTGTTTTGCTTCAAGCCATTCAAGTAGGCATTCGCAAATTACTCCAGATATATTGCGGGCGAGCTCAAAATTTCATAGATAAATAACAGACACAAAATGCCATAATATAAAGAATGACAGGAAATCAATTTAAGCAATTATGTGCCTAACATTCCCAACAATACAAAGCCACCAAGCTTTTCTAGATGCGCTTAGTTGTGTATTCCACCGACTCCAGCAATATATCTATCCTCAACCTAATGTCATACAAAAAGAGGCGTATCTCGGTATGCATGATCAGATTAAGGTTCATGAATGGCTATTCATGTTGTCGGGGGAAGTGGTATGACTTGCAACATCCATTAAAGGGACTTAAACAATACTGCCAATCACAAATTATGGTCCGCCTTTGCTACAGAAATAGATAACAAAGCTGAAAACACAGTTAACAAAAACCTTGTAACGTTGTGGCAGGCTTCTCATAAGTTTCACTCTCAAGCAAAGACCAATGACTGTCGCCATGCTACAATGTTCAACTGTTGGAGTGAATGTCACCCTGAATAAGAGAAATCTCATAAAGTTTTATTTGAATTTCAGTTATATATTAAAAGGAAGGCCAATGAAGTAGGAATAAATAGAATTGATACGACAGGCATTGTTACCTGACATAACTGTGATTGTCATCTACTTCAATCGCATCCTCCGTTATCACTTTAAGCTCTTCCAAAGAGTAAGGATGCTCCGGATCCTTTATGTCTCTAATATGATTTAAGAATGTTAAGAAAATAAACACTCTAACAAATCTTGCTTCAAGCTACCGAAAACATCGATCCTTTCTACATTTCTTAGCACTGCTTGCGCGCCCACTCCTCACCACCGACAGTAACATATTTTTCATGTAGCGTAATTGGGGTTAATTCTTACACTATCTAGCCCCATTCCCAGACAGAAAAAATCATCAAATATTATGTCTTTAGAAGCAATGATATTTTGATCGCTTTTGAACCAAACATAAGAAGAACGCACAGAAAAAAGGGGGGGGGGAACTAAACTTTAGAATTGAATTAAGAAAAAATAATGAAAAGGATATCAAAAACTTCAAGTTGATCAATAGGCTCAACAGCATGCTCATCATCACCAACACTTGGAGCACTTCGAACCCGTCTCTCCTTCTTCTCATAAATTACTGGATTGGCGTTGATTAGCCCAGAGACCATTTCTTTTCTTCTTCTTTTTTTCCTTCTTGAACCAAAAAAACAAAAACAAGAAACAGAATAATACAATACTTTACGTAAATAGCAACCAACACCCAAACAAATTCAGAGAGAGAGAGAGAGATAATCGACAGAGGACGCTGATGAGTTTTTCTAGACCTCCTCTGCAGGCTGGATCGGTGAATCCTTTACGGCTTTCTTAACTCTTTCACGGCGCTGCTTGTTCTTGTTATGGGTTGGGCCAAACCCTTGTTTGGGCTCATGAAGGATTCAAGCACGTTCTGCTTTGGCGGAATAAATAAATAAAAAGTATAATTACATCGATCGTTTTTTAATTTGAATTGGGTCAGTCAAATTTTTCATAAAATAACTAAATCATCCTTGCATGTAATAGTATATTAAATTTCCCAAAATCACTTCTTCCTCTTCCTGCATGGAGGAGTCACTTCGTTTTGTTATTCAAAAACGAAAAGCAAAAGAGAGAAAACTATTTTTTTTTAAAAAAAGTTTTAAATAAATTAAAATAGTGAAATAATGTTTAGTTTATGCGTGCTAAAAATAAAAATAAGAAAGCTTTTAAAAAAAATCCTATAAATTTGAATTTATAAACAGGCAAAATAATAATTTATGGCAAGCAAGCTTCAACTTAAATATAAATAGAATAATAGCATACATGTTAATTATATATTAATTTCAAGTCTTAACATAGATACCAATAATAAGAATATCAATTCTTAAATTAAAACAAAAAAATATATATTTATTTGTTGAAGCATTTTAAAGTAACAGATCTTTTGTTATTGTCGAAAATGAATCCTTTGTCTTTAAGGTTTCATTATTAATAACTATGTTAATTATGATATTTGCAATATATCATCTTGATTTAAATACACTTCTAAATAAGATTTTTGAATAAAAAATTATGTAACTTAAAATCTCCTAATAAGATATACCTAAGCTCTAGATTTAAAAGAAAAATTAAAGTATAAAAAGAAAATAAAACACTAAAATATAAGGTGAGAAAGAGTACATGAAAAAATAAAAAAAACATTATGTGAAACTCTTCGTTCACCACACTTTTTATAGTTGATTTTGAAAGTTAAAAAATTAAAGAATTAATTAGAATAAGAATCATAATTAATTCTCATATAACCAACATTTGATTAGTTACTATAAATTAAAAATTGAATATGAATAGTAGTTATAAATTTGTATTTCATAAGCTACAAAAATTATCTAGATTTGCAAGGAAGAGACTATTAATATTAATGGAGTGGACTGGACAAACAATAGGATGATCCAAGTCCAAGTTTCAGTTGGCAGAAAAAAAAAGTCATCTGCCTCCTTAATAAAACCAAAAAAAATTTTTTTGGGTTTTTTTTGGCACTTTAAAAAAAATCTATTAGATTCAGTTACTTTTTAATTTTAACATGATTCTTAAATATTATGATAAATTTTTATTTGAATCTTTATAATTTGATTTTCAATTATTATGTATATGATATGAGAATAATAATATTAATAATAAATTGTTCACGAGAATTCAATTCAAATAATTTTTTTATTTTTTAAATTTAAAATTAATTTTAAACATGATTTTATTATATTTATGGTTTTTTTTTAGCTTATAATAACATGTAAAATATAAACATTCTATTTTTATATTTTTTTTATTAACTTGTTGTCACATATATAAAATATATTTTTTTAACAGAAATAATAATTATAGTTAAAAACTTTATGTTTGTTAAGATAAACAATAGTTTTTAGCTTGATTTAAATTCTTCAAAAAAAAAAAAAAAGGTAAACAAAACTAGTTTTGTTTACGTGTTGCATATATATGCTAGGACAATACTTTAATCTCTTAATCAAATTTGAATATATGCTTTTTGTTTGTAAGATTTCCGTGATATAATATATTGCATACTTATAGATTAAACTTGGAAAACTAATTTCTTGTAATTTTAATTAGAGGAGAACGCCGCCATTTCTAGCTTTTGCGAAGTCAGCCCTCTTGATCAGCAGGATGTGACAGAAAATTTGAAGCAAGGAATGAGGCTTCTAGGAAGTTTCTCCACCCAACATGGAGGAAACCTGTGCTCTTTTTCGTGGATACGGACACTATTATGTTGTCTAATCATCGCTCACACTTCTGTTCATAGATTCTTCTAGTGAAATGAACAGATTCACAAGTACCTGACTCAAACAAACAAACAATTTAGTACAGCCAATTTTATTTACTTCTGTGTTAGATCACCCATGATTATTTATTTTATTAGGACATCAAATTGAAATCCTAGCTTCAGTACTGTTGTTGCCATTCAAAAAGTAGTTAAACTCGAAGTTTCATATTCAAATCCGAGGATAGATGGTCTCAGGGTTTATGGAACTTGGATGTTCTGCTACAACGTCACTATATATCTAGCTCTTTGCTTGGCCAATCACCACCTACCTCCCAGGAAACCATTTCCACTTTTAAGTGAGATTTATCCAAACCCCATATCTGCTTTGGAGAGATTTCTGCTTTTTCTGAGCATTTCTTCAATGTATCGTAAGCTATGAGGATCCCTAAGCTGACGTTCTCCTTCCTCCTGTTTGCCTTGACAGCAGTATCATTTCAAGGGGCCATTGATGCTCAAGGTCCCAAAGACGCGGTGGTTGATTCAGATGATAACGAGGTTCTCCTGGGTTTAGATTACTACATCGCAGTCACCAGTCCATTTGACGGGATGTCTCTAGCCATGGAAGCCAGCTGCCCGCCTCCTGTTGTGCACAGGAACAATCTCTCTTTGCTTCCGATAAAATTCTCATCGGTGGTTGATTCCAACGACAATGTGGTCCGAGAAGACACTAGTCTGAACTTGGAGTTCAACGTCGAGCTCAACAACAGTGATTGTAACGTGCCGGCCGTTTGGAAAGTTGAGTTTAATGCATCCATGAAACAATGGCTGGTTATGATCGGCGGCGATCGGAGTCATAACCGGTTTCAGATTGCCAAGGCATGCCCATATAGAAAATATTTCTACCAGCTTCGTTACTGCCCGGTTCTCGGGTCCATCCAATTCCCATGCGTTACAGTTCGCTCTCTTTTCAAGAACGGATTAAGCTATATGGCTCTCAATGGCGATCCCATAGCAGTTGTGCTGGGGCAGCTTGTATCTTCAACATGATGCTATTCCAGAATATCACGATCTTCATAATTTTTTCCATGGAACAGGGGGCTGCATAGCTTAGGGATACACTTTTGTTGGGGGCCAGGGGACCTGGCTGGAAGTACTCTTGAATAAATAGATTCCAAGCTTTTGCATTTGCTGTGGTCGATCAAAAATCTTCTGTGAGCCTTTTTGTTTTCTCTGGTTTGAATTAAAACTTGTCCTGATTGCCATGATTCTTAACTTAAAAACAAGTGGTTCTTTGCAGTAATCTGGTAAATTTGGCTCTTCAAAACGGCTATTGTTTTCCATTGAAGTGCCTCAGTCCTAATCCAGAGCACCAATTCCATGCAACCCAGCAAACTTACTTAATCTTCAAATCATGGAATCGTGTTGTTGATTAACAAATATTAAGAAATCAAGACCATGCTGGCACTTCTCATGAGGTGTGTTTAGCATTATATTTTAAAAATATTTTTAAAAAAATTTATTTAATTTTTATTTTAAATTAATATGTTTTTAATATTTTTAAATCTTTTTGATATGTTGATTTTAAAAATAATTTTATAAAAAATAAAAATATATTAATAATATATTTTTTTAAATAAAAAATATTTTAAAATACAATCATATACACACTTAAATGGAACACAAATGGCTCTTGTTGAGGCTTTGAAACGGGGTGAGACTTGTGGATGATAAATTGCAGCTGCTGTTGCAGGGTTAATTGTCAAGGTCGTTTGTTCGTCCTGGCTCCCCCTGAACCACACCGTTCTAACGGGTCCGGGAGAATATTTGAGAATATAGTAATAATTTTTTAAAAAATATTTTTTATTTAAAAATATATAAATATAATATTTTTATTATTTAAAAATTATATTTAATATAAACACATTAAAATAATTTAAAAATATAAAATAAAAATTAATTTCAAACAAAAAAATTCAAAATTTATAAAAACATTTTTACACCCAAAAATAAACAGCGCACAACTCGAAAGCAAGGGACCCACCACGAGGCCCTTGCCTTCTGTTCGGGACACAGACAGCATAACTTTAAGACTATAATGTACCTACCACTCTACACAATCAGAGTGACATTGGTTACTGAACAAAATATTCTGCAGCATTAAATTAAAATTAAAAGAAATACTGTAGCAAATTTTTGTTATAGATTTAATTTAAATAGTAAAATTATAATTTTTTCCTGATTAACACAATACAATTGGCCTCGGTAACAGATTATAGTGGTTTTTTTGTTGTACTTTACATTGTAAAAAGACTGAGGCACCACTTGAGGCAAAAACATAATGTAAAATAGAGATATTTTTTATTTTTTCATTTTAAAAGTACAATAAAATAATTAAAATATCATTCATTGATTGCCTTAAATTTAGGTCAAGGAGTTTTTTAGTCTTTTTCTTATGATTTTTATGTCATTATTGAGTTTTGTTATGTGAAATTAAATTTTGGCATATCTAATATATTATTTAATTTTAAAAAGTGAGTTGTGAGTGAATATCATGTTGACATGTGTGGATACCCCCCTTTTCAAATGATGCATATTGCATTCTTCGGCGATCAAACTATATCTTCTATGATGACGTTTTAATCTTCACAACATCACCTCCATTATTAAGCGACCTAAAATATATTGGGTTTTGTGATGGCGGACGCTTTTTCTTTTGTTTCTTTCCTCCCTTCTCCTTAATTTTAAAGCCTTTTTTTCAAAGTAGTTCTTCAATCTGTTTTTCTTTCAGAATCGGTCCTTGTTTCTTTAATACTACTTGTTTTATTTTAATTAATCCATAAAATTGGATTTTTCTTTCAATTTAATCCTACTATGATTTTTTTTTTCACATTTCAAATTTTGTCCCTGGTCTTTTGATTGTGTCTTTTTATATTTTTAATCATTCTCTTCATTAAATTATCTTTCTTATCGCATCCCTAGATATTTTGTATAATTCTCTTAATTGAATTATTTTTTCAATTGCACCCTTTAATATTTTATATAAATCTCTCAATTGAATTATTTTTTTAATTGCATCCTTTAATATTTTATTTTATATTAGATTTGATCCTTATTCTTTTAATTGCTATTTAATTTGTTTTTAATCTTTTTTTATTGAGATTTTTTTTTAATTTCATCACTTGGTAATTTATTGATCGAGATTTTGTTAATCTAGAATTTGATTTCATGATTTTTTTTTAGTTTGTCTTTTATGAGATGCTTCCGGTCTCATGATTCAGATCACAAGTTTGAAATATTAGCCCAATTTAACTTATGTTTTTTTAGGTTTTTTTTTACAATTGATTTTTGTGTTTCATTATTTTATAGAGTTATCCCGATCTCATGTATTAGGTTATGGATTTTACGAGTTCATCCGAGTTGACCTAGACTAATTTTATTTTTTCAATTTATTTGTTGTTGATACCTATTTTATAATCACCTTATTAAGTTAACCGAAGTTATTGAATCCAATAAACTCAATAGCCTAACTCTTGAATTTTTCTTACTTTTTAAAAAACACTAACATCACCTAAGTATTTTTTTTCTCACACCGAAAACATTGTCTTTTTTAGGAATGATTTTTTCAATAATAGTGATATCCTTTGTTTTATAATCATAGATTTGCATATTATTAATGATTACCATCATTCATGAAAAATAGTTTATAGTCTCTATTGTTTCATCCCAAGCAATTTAAATTTTGTTTATAGTGCTTGGAGTTGTTGTCTCTTTTCTTTAGTTGTTTCTTAATACTTTTTTTTTCATCAAATCATAAATATCATTGGAGGTTCGCTTATAAAAAATGATTTTTAAGATTGGTTGGTTAATTGATTGGAAAAGATATAATTTCTTATCTTGAAATTTTTTTATCATTGAGCTTTCATCTTTATTTTTAACATATTTGTTATTATTAATCTGGATGGTAATTCAATTATTTCTTGTTAAATAATTTGTCAATACCCCTTTGATCTTAAAAAATATTATCCAATAATATGATCCAGTGATCATAATGCATATCAAAGCATGGAATAGCCAATTGAGCAAAATTATTAGAGTTGCTACTGTCGCGATGAAGGGAGGATCTTTTGAAATTGGTGCCACAACAATTTTGGGCTTTTTCATGCCATTATTGGAATCTAACTTCTTGTCTTGTTTGCTAAAATTTTGCTGCTACAAAATAACTTTTTTCCCGCTGATGCCAAGAGTTTTTTGTATTTTCTTGATCTCTCAATCAATCCTTCTTAACAAGGATGCCTATTTAGACTAGTTAACAAAAAAAACTAAAAGAGATAAGAATTTTACTGTATTTTTCTTTACATAATATTATTTACTTTAATGGAGTTATTTTTTTTAATTTTAATTTTATTTTTTATTAGAAAATGAACTTCATCGTTTTTTATATTTATTTTTTATCAAATTATCTTAATTTCATAATTCGAATCGTAGATTTGATAAGTTGATTTGAGTTTTTGTTTTTCAATTAATTTTTTTAATTTTATCTTTTAATATTAAGTTAATTGAAGATTACAGTTACATAAAATAAATTCCTTATAATTTAAAATAAAATAACAAAAAATATTAAGAATATCTAAATATTTTTATATAAAAATGAAAAAAAATATAGTATATCACGAGGGAGTCATCAAGTATTATAACTAATATTTAACAGATGGAAGCGAGCAACTCCATGACACACGGGCGGCGGGGGTCGTACGCTTGGCTTCAATAAGTTGCCTGAATGACAGCTCGCTTAGAGGACATGCGACCAAGCCTGCTCTCATGTTGTCTCCGTATCTAGAGCCCTATTTGCCCTTGCTGTACTGTGCTGTGTAATACGTTGTCCTTGTGAAGTTAAACAAAGCAATTAAAATGTTCAGTTGCAGACTACGGTGCTGGATCATAAAGTACAATACAAGAAGTTTGCTGGATCGATACGGTGTTGGATCATAAAATATGATACAAGAAGTTCGCTGGATCAAAACGAAGCGCCCGAGACTTGCTGGGTTGTGTAGACAATAATGCTGCTTCTGCAAATCCATTTCATGTATTAGGATTAGGAGGCTGTCTTGTATTTAGAGGTAGCCAGTCTGCTGCTTTTGTATCATCAGTGCCAGAAAAACAAGACATTCACAGATATTAACCATTCACCAAGAATTCACAAGGCAGAAGAACGCATCACCAAGAATGACAAGAATTGTTCTTGACAAACAAGAACATACTTTGTTCCTCAAAAATGTTATCAACCTGCAAGGAAGTTTCAGCTTAAACCACTTGCCTAACAATAACATTCTGATTCAGCAGTGCAACCAGATGGCTTGTGTACCAATCAACTTCCCGCCAGCGACCGACCTCATGGCCTGCGCGATAACAACAGTATATTTATTACGACTACACAGTTCCTTGTTGCCAAGGGATTCAAGTAACAGGTAACCTCACAACTATTTGTGCAGACAGTGATCGTCCACGCTGAGTTTTGTAGCTTTCTATGGCTTCTTTTTCGGTGCCTTAGCTGCTGCAAGTTTTTTTATTCATCTCCCGGCAACAATTGACATCTGAGTTTGGGAGCAGTGAAGTTGTGACTGCTCAAAAGTCAATTACTTGTCTGCATATTCTGCAGCAGTTTTTGCATGAGGTCCATCTTGACCTGCTGTTAAATATTATGACAGTTTGCAAACTAGCTGAAATAGCAAAACCAGTGACCATGACAACAGAGCTGCTTAGTTTAAGTTGCCATTCTCTCATCTAGCAAATCACCTGCGACCTGCAAATTCTCATAAGCAGCTACAGTATCTGCAGAATGGTCAATCAACAGAGCAATCGAGTGCTCCAGCAGTAACCCGGAATTGATATTAGGCTAGTAAGTTCAACAAGCTAATGTCTGAAAGCTGTAAATAACTTTGTTACTTAGAAAGCTTGAGGACATCAGTTTCTCAAACCTCCACATAAAATCCAAAAGTTTGCAACAGAACAAAGTGAATTAAGCCTCGCATATGATTGCTGGTAGGATGAACTCGGCTAAATGCAACTTCCAGCTTCTTTTTGTTGGATGAAGGATCCTCTTAATAAGAGAAAGCAAAGGCTAAAGAACCAATCGAAAAACAAGGATCAATTGTTAGAAAGGAATACAAAAGTGATTTTGAACTCATCAAATCTGAAATCTTCATCAATAGAAGCTGCACATAAAGCAGACTGTAAATGCGGAGCTTGCAATCTGAGGAGAAAGAATGACATAGCAAATGATTTGACAAGAGCATGTTAAATAGTGAAAAAGTCAAGGTGTGAGTGATGTGCTTAAGTTTATGTCCAGACAAGGGCAATATTACAACCCCATTCCCATCCACAGAATGCAACCTGCAAATAGAAAAATCGATGGTACTTTTTCAAATTTCCTTTGAGGATTATGGAAGCCCTTTTCCACAGATCATAGAAGCCTAAAAATGTTATATACACACATGCGTAAATGTAAACAAAAATGCGTGTGCTCTCATAGCATGGCATCTCATTAGGGTTTTTTTTTTTTATTTATGACCCAGCCAAGAAACAGAACATGACCACGTATTAAGAAAAATCCTTGAACCTAGAAAATTCAGCAAACCTAAGAGTATAGATACCAGGGGACAGCTCATACTTGTGGCTGCATTTATGGACAGATGGACCACCAATCTAAACACAAACTACATATTCGACTGCAACCAATCCATACATGAGGGCTATCATACTTACCTATATAGATCATAAAAAATATCTGAAGTGTGTCTTTCAGTTTTCAATAAGTTCCTCTAAATCTTGAAATTAAACCCATTGGTTAGTTAGTCCTTTAAACCATGAGGTACTTGTGCCTTAGTTACTTGTGTGCTGCACTCCCACACTCACTTGTGTTTGGAGATATAACCAAGTTAATTTTTTTAACAAAATTACTAAAGTAAATGATCAGACCAGAATAGGCAGTCATGATTACAGAAAACATAAAAAGTGATCAGTCGCATAATTACCTCGCAGGGAATTTAATTTACAAATCAGAAAAGAAGAGCTATCATAAAACATGTCAGTTTTCCCTACTCATTGTCAGCTTCCCCACCAACATTAAGCAAATTTGAAGGAATTGAAGCAGGATCAAGTTCCCAACAGTCCTTTAAATTGTCAGCAACCTCGTCACCAGAAAACTTCCTTGAAGGAATCTGATGTGAAAACAACCAAATATCATCTTTTTCAAGCAACCTAATAGCATGGCACCCGATCTCTCGTCTCTTAAATACAGTCTTGTACCCATCAACCTTCTCAAGGTAGGCTATGCTCAATCCATGCATCTCACTGTAAGTGGTTAACAGCACAACAATGTCATTGCATCGCTCATCACTAGCTGACAGATTTCTTCCTTCAGCAGCTAAAGTTGCTTCATTATAAAGTGCCCACACAGAACCCTTCTTAGGATAAATCCTATAAACTTCCCTTGCTTCCCTTTCACATTCCACAGCATGTGAAAAGATATTAACAGAGTCAATTATCATCGTCCTGGCAACCTTAAATCTACCACAAGATACATGAAGTCCCATTTTCTCCCAAATTAACACCTCGTCTCCATACCTTTGAGGATCCAACCAACTCAAGTTCACCTTAAAGGGATTCACTGAAACAACTTCATCAATCAAACCATAATGTCTCGGCATTCCATCATCGTCATAAATAGCCCAAACTTGCCCTTTCTTAAACCTCCTCTCCACTCTATCACTATCAAAATCAAAGAAATTTGAATGCTCCACTGCCATGCTGTCCAAATCCCCCCTTGAATTCTTGTGCCTCTCCATTTGCAAACTCGCACTCTTCCTTGATGCTCCTTGCCTCATGATTTCCATTTTTCTACTTGTCTTTACACCTTCCCTTGTCTTGATTTCCGTATCCCCACTCTTCTTTGATGCTCCACCTTTTTCAGTCGCCAAATCCGTGCTCTTGTTCAAGACTAGACATGTTTCCTTCCCCTTCCCCTTCCCCTTCTCCTTCTCCATCACCTTCTGCTTCTCTTTCTTCTTCTCCTTTTCTCGAGCATCCTTTTGCTTCTCCTTCAATTCCACCTTCTTTCGACTAGCCTTTTTCTTTGCTTCCAACTTCATTTCTGCTAATGTCATCGTTTCATCAGAAAACTTCACCCTCTTCTTTGATCTCTCCAAAACCTCACCAACAGTACTCGTTCTCCTCCTCAAACCCCCGGTCCTCAATTTCCCACCGCCCCATTCTCCAGAAATTACTTCATTCCCCTTCAAATTCACGCCTCCTGCACTTTCAGCATCCAATTCTCTCCTCGACCCCACACTGACCCCTTCCCCGGAACTCAAACCTCCAATTCCCTTACCACCAATATCTTTCCTCCTTAGCCTCTCACTCCAAACTCCAACCTCAGCATCCTTTTTATCCCCTCCTTTTACCTCAACAGCCTCAAAACTCTTCTTACAACTAGGACACACCAAATTATGCCCCAAATACTGTCTCTCAAACTGATGCAAGAGCCTACACCGCGAACAGGCAGTCCAAAAGGTCTCCACAGCAGAATTATCACTAACCCTCTCGTCCTGAAGCCGTATCCTCAACCTCAAATCATACTCTTTCCTCCTAATCTTATCAGACAAGACTCTAAACCCCTCAGCAACAAGCTTAAATGCCTCTTCGCATCCTAAAAATGGATTCTTATCAGGGTGTAAGACTAAAGCTAGTTTCTTGTATTGTTTCTTAATAGTGTTCATATGAGAGAAGGGTTCTACCTGGAGAATCTTGTACCAGTCAGTGATGTCTGAATTTTGGGTCTTGGAGGCGACACGGAGAGTCTTCAAGGCTGTCAGCATTGAAGAGAGACCTTCGAGTTTTGGAGAGAGACGGTGGGCTTTCTTGGCGTGCTTGAGGGCTGATTTGAGGTTGGAGTTGGTAAATTTAGTCTCTGCTATTGTTTTGAGACGCCTTGCTTGTTCTTCTTGATCTGCCTTTGTTCCCATTGATTTTTGACACCCAGAAAAAAGTAGGTTGAGAGAAAGAGGAGAGAAAATGGGTGGGGACCAGGGAGGGTTTTAGCTTCTGTATTTTTTTTTCCTTTCCTTTCCTTTCCTTTCCTTTAATCAATGAAAGCAAAGCCACGACAGAAACAAAAGAAAACGTCGAACAAGCACCAGTCTCGCCATAAGTAAATACAGTAACTGTTTTTTATGTTTTGTGGGTTTTAAGTTATTAACGGTTAAATGGGCTGGGCTTTGATTATTCGTATAAAGGAAGCAGATGGTAATAGTCTATGCCATTCCAAAGCCTAACCCATAAAAGGTAGATAAAGCTTGGTGGCCTCGGCCCATACACAGCCAAGACCGAAAACCTTAGAAGTGGCTAGCTATGGATGTAGAAACTACTATTTTACAGTGATGTGTCGTGGATTGGATTAAAAAAAATATATAGAGAATTATTTAATGTTATTATTAAATCTGTGCTGTAGGATCTTAATCTTGAAACTTCATAATTTAATTTTTTATATAGTTTGAGTTAAAAATTAAACTATATAAAAATTATTTTGACAGACCCAATTAAATTATATGCTAAGTAAAGTGTGGTTCTGAATTTTTAGATAAATGTTTCCTTATCTTTTTACCTTTTTAGCTTGGTATTTTTCATATGTTTGACAGACAAGAAGGTTTAATAAGTAGAAAAATATATATTTTTTAATTCTATTCATGTATTTTCATCATATATAATATAGGGGGTGATCATTTTCGGTTCGATTCGCTTTTTATATAAAAAATAAGTAATCAAACCGAAATTATTTTTTTAAAAAAACCAAAACCGGTTCAAACAGACCGGTTTTGTTTTGATTTGGTTTTTAGAGAAAAACCAGTTTAACCCTATTTGGCTCGGTTTAGCTTGGTTTAACTCGGTTTTTCTGGTTTGATTTTGTTTTTTTAGTTTTGCTCGGTTTTTTTTCTGATTTGGATCGGTTCGGTTCGGTTTGGTTTTTTTAATTTTAGGCTTATAAAATAAAAAACAAGCCGTTCGGTTTTTATAAATTTGAATCGATTTAATCAATTTTTTTTACAGTTTGGTTTTTTAAATTATTTTTTTTTCTAGTTTTTTTGATTTAATTGTTTTTTTCAATTTAATAATAAAAAAAAACGCTTCATCTTACATTGTAGCATGAAGAATCAAACCAATCAAACCAATATATGACATCTCAAACTAAAGTTCTTACATTTGATATTAATTTTTATTGCAAATATAAAAAGAAGAATCGAACAAAAGCGTTAAAACATTTCAAGGTTATAAAGTGTAATATTTAAAAACTTGATTGCAAAGTAAAAAAATAACCAAATTATAGAATACTTGAAAGTAATTTGCCCTTTGAAAAATGAAAATTTTGAATAGTTTTCTGAAATAAATTATAAAAAATTCAGATTAAGGTGAAGTCCCCGCAACAAAGCAACATTAACGGGTTTGCAACAAGAGCTTCAAGGATGCATGCATGCATACATGCACCAATGTTGTTGACAAATTTGCTCGATCAAAGTAACACATCCGTTGCTTATTGGGCTCGGAAGACAAATGCTTGTCTTGTAAATCAAATCCTTAAGGCAAAAGTACATATTGACCAAAGGACAACATCATCTATGAAAAGTCCTTCACAAATGAGAATATTTTTGTTCTTCACATTTAACAACTTGCACTGATGGTTTTAGCTTAAACCATTAAGCTTCTAACACGTCAATTCGGGGTAGGCTTAATTTAACAGATCTTAAGCCAATCGGGAATCCAATATCTAGTTGAAATGGGCTTACATTTTCCCGAACAATGTCTCACCGATTGAAGCATAAGAGCCAGATGGCCCTTCACTTGTAAGCCGGTTACTTCCAGCCAACGACCAGCCCATGCCCCATGCAATAACAATACACGTTATTTTTCTTATATAATGTTCGTTCTTGCCAATGGATTCCAGAAACCGGCAATATCACAGATATTTGAGCATACCGCGACCTTCCACGCTAAGCTTCGTAGCTTGCAATTGCTTCTTTTTCGGTCCCTTTAGCTGCTGCAACTTTTTATTCATCTGCCAGTAACAATTGACATTTAAGTTCAGAAACAGTAAATTTGGAAATCTCGTTATCTTTGAAACAAAAGCATGGGTGCATACTGCAAACTCAAAAGAGCATCGAATCATGGATTGACCTTTCCGAGGAGTCCTTTCTAAGGAAGTAAACATTATAGAGAACCATGATGCAAAGGAGAGTCAAAAGCAAACCGCAACCAGCCATTCATCAATAAGTAAAAAAAAAAAAAAAAACCCTCAAGCTGTGCATATGAATTGGAAGCGAGCATTTTAGTTGATCTAGATTGTGTTCAATGTTTTTTGGAACATATATATTTAGAACCATGAGCTTTGGCTAACTATTGAAAGGGGAAAGAATCGAGAGTAATAAGACTATCAAATTTGTCTCTGAGAATACTGCAGGAGAGACCATTTGAAATTGAAAACCCTCACCAATATAAGAGGGCAATGACATTCTAAAGGATGGCTCCAAAGCACCCTGTTAGATAAGGATCCAAGTAACACGCAAAAACTTAGCTCAAATTGAGACAATCCTGTCCCATGAATAGTTCCAACTCAATGGTGGATCATAAAACATTGAGGTCATGCCATGTGAGTAATCATGCTACCACTCATTTTAACCTTTTACTCAACACAGCACTTTCTGTTAACTCTAAATGATTCAATTATTTGCTCACTTTCACGTATTGGAATGGAAAAACCAACCTTTAGACGACGCTGATCTTGAACTACTTGTTTAGCACGGGCCCTAACTTCTTCAGGATCAATCTTAGATTGGGGACGCACCACAAAATCCAATGGTGTTGCTTCTGGCCTGGATGCATGCTGTCTGTCTGATGACTGACTAGACTTCCGTTCCCTGAATTTTTTATTGATGTAAACTGAAGATTAGAATTGAGAAAAATAGCGTGCAGAAAAAAATCATAGAAGCAAACAGGCACAAGATGTTGTTTAAGTAATCATCAGCAAACATGTAAGGAGTGATCTTCTGTCACATCTTACCGTGAAATATCCAAATCAAGATCTCCATCCCTAGATGCCATTCCAGCAGAATTATTCGATGGCCTGAGATTCAAACAAATTTACCACAAGAAAATTTTTTAGGCATAGACACATGAAACTCATGCACATATACAAACATCCGACAGTAATAAAAGTTGGCAGTGTGTGAAAAGAGAAATACCTTCTCACCGTTGGCCTTCTGAAGGCCCGATCATCTTCAACATTTCTCATGTCCTCAAACCTTGTACTTTTATTAAATATTGGCCGACTCTATATTTAATAATTGCAGAAATGCAAGAAAATGTCATTACTTAAGATACAAATCTTCTCAGTGCACATATTTTCCGATTAATGAAAAAGATATTTTTTACTGAAAATAATACCAATAAGGAAAAATATTCAAGTTTGGTTTAATTTTATTATATACTTGAGATCATCACATGACAAGTCAATTAAATATAAAAGAAAAGAGGCATTTCAAACAAATAGGAAAAGAGATCACCAATGAATGAACCCTAAAAGGAGTGAAACTATCCACGAGTGCCAGTCTAATATGATTTTCTAGTAAATGCATGCCCTAGGTTTTGCACTAAAAAAATATTAAGGAGAGGTGGCAGTTATTAAACAAATAAAAATCATGAGATGAAAAGAGATTGCATTACCCATTTATCAACCAAGTCCTTAGCAAGTTTTCTGTTGGATGTGGTTTCCTCATCAGATTTTGATAAAAACATAATAACCTGCCAGAGTATTAAATCAGTCTGAGTTTGGTTCAGTTCCAATAGAAACAGCAAGTTCGTTACCATCACATAAGGAGATCCCTAACCTTTCCAAGACCACTTTTTTTCAATTGTTCTCTTCTATCATACTGCTCCAGATCAATTGGAAACTGCATGAGAAAAAAAATGTTTCAGGCTCCACATGAAGTTTGTTCAGAAACAACAAGAAGTACTAAATGGGGGAGGATGGTGGAAAACCCCAGGCATACATCAGTCAAAATCTTCAAAATTGCAGCACGGATATTTATATTGGGTAAACTTCCATCTGGAAGGGGTTCTAGCCAATTTTTTAACAATGTTAGTACTCCATGATCTATGAACTCTTGTTGGAGCTGCTTCCTGCACCAGGAGACAACAATAAATTTACTGTAAATTCCAAGGGAACAAAAACAAGATTGTGTAAAGCCAGCTTACTTTGAGAGAACCTCAGTAAGAAGAGGCAACTTCTTGAGTTTATTAACAGCAGGCTTCCCCTGTCTATTAAGGTCTGCATCTTCTTCAGCAGTGACCTCAAGCTCAGCCATGACATTCTCAACTAATAATGCAATTTCTGCAGGACTTTTCTCATTCTTCTTCCTTTTCTTACCCATCTTGAACATATCCTTGATTTCATCATCCTCTTCACCTTCCTCTGCCTGGAAAGAAATGGAATAAGAAACCCAATAACATAAAAGCTAGGAAGCTCCATATACAGCATGTCAACCGGCAAACATAGATATTATTATAGAGAAGAAAGTCGATTAATAGTGCAACATCAATTATGGAACTCTGCAACAAGACAAGTCTCCAACCACCAATTCAATGCAATAGTGTGTAAAAAAAAATACTGAACAAGCCAGGAGCCTCATCAATAAAACAGTCTATGGTGGCCTACAATTACAAGTGAGAGTCAGGAAAAGAGCTGGACTTTTAACCTGAGGAGCATCAGTAGGAGAGTGTGGTTCATTGTCAATTCCATACCCATAAGCAGGATCCACACCACTGTCATCTATGAAGTTGTCATCATCTACAGTCCTAGCACCTTCTTGATCATCCTATTCCAAAGGAAATTGAAATATATTTAGATATTCAATAACAAACCAAAAAACATAGTAGTTACAAAGGAAAGACCCAGCACTTAAAACAAGTTAATAAAACAGGATTTATTCTATATCATAGACTCAACAATAGTCACGCAGCACGAATCAGACTTTTAATGTTAATTAACTACATAATTGAACCTTGAGGGACTAGCATATAACAAAAATTAGTAAGAACTATAGCAAAACTTGCTAGATTACTAAAATATTGCCGTGAAAAAAGACGATGTAGAATCAAGTAAACAACTAAACATCAAACTGTGATAGAAATTGTACCCTAGAGGTCAATAAAGGAAGGTGCCGACCATTTAAACAGATTTAGCCACCTAGTGCTAGTAATCAGATATCAACCAATTACTTGCCCATATAAACTCAAAAGACAAACCCAATGCTAATCCCGTCCCAACAAAAATTTGTAGTATAAATCAGAATAGCAATGTCCTATAGAATGCTGATTCAAGCAATTAACATACCGACAACAAAAACAAAAATTAGCAACCACGAAATCAGCAACATGAAGGCTATATAACCCGGAAAACTTGAGCTCTGCAAACTGTCACCAAAATCACTCGATCTCTTCTTCGAGTCAATTAATCAGAAATCTCAATCAATCACATAGACAAACATAAAAAATCCAACACAATCAATTCAAAACTAAACACATCAAAGCATCAAAGAAAAAAAAAAGCCTTAGAAAAGAGACTCAATTCAGATAAAAAAAAAAAAAAAGAACCTCGGAATCGCCACCAGCAATAGTATCCCACATCTCTTTAACTTCTCCGTCATCCTTTCCAGACACCAACTTCGTCGGCACTCCTTTTTTCAGCCCCAATTTCGATTCACTTCCTCCTTTCCCTCCAAACTTCTTTTCCCCTTTACTGAACTTCTTCCTCTCCTTGTCCTTCGCAAATTTCTTGGTATGGTTCCCATCTCCAACCGATCCTTCCCTCTCAAACCCCCCGTAATCCTCCTCGTCGTCATCAACAAACGCCGGCGGCACATAACTACTGCTACCACTCTCTCTCCCTGAATCGCCGCCTTTTTTAACCAATCTTTTTCTAGGTTTTCCTACTTTATCCGTATCGTATACCGGAGTTTGTGACCTCTCTCTCTCCCAATTGTCAATATCATCCTCTAATTCGTCTAAGATATCATTCTGGTGTGGTTCCGGTGATTGTCCTCCGCCATCTGATTGCATTTCGTCGTAGTCCATTAACGGTTCTCCGTCCTCATCACGATACCTGACAAGAAAGCATCGGTCAATAGAATACCAAAAATCGTAATTTTCTCGATTGGGAATCGGTCAGCGAAACGCAAAAGAAAGCAATTGAAAAATAAATAAATTTTTAGATAGATTGATCGAAAAGAAAATGAATTTAAAGAATAGAGGGAGGGGGGGGAGAGAGAGAGTACGGATCGTCTTCGTGACCCATGGTTATGCTTGGTTGTGGAAAGATACGGAATTGATGACAGAATTTATAGTGAGGGCCGAGAGGATGGATTTTAATTGAGCAAAGCTGCAGCCTTTAGAACCAGCACGAAGAGGTTATTTTAGTAAAGTACGGAAATTGGGAAAAAGGAAACTAGGAAAGGATAAACTATAAATTTAGCCCCTGTAGTTTTATCAATATCACACTATAATATTTGTATATTAAACATTTTCAGTATTTACCACATAAAATATTCCTTGTCAATATATAAATACTTCAGAAGGTGTTTGAGAATATGATTATGATTAATTTTTTAAAGTGTTTTTTTTAGAAATACATCAAAATAATATATTTTTAATTTTTTAAAATTTATTTTTAACATCTACTCATCAAAACAATCTAAAAACATAAAAATATAATTTTAAATAGAAAAAATTGAATTTTAGCAAGCCGCACTCCCAAACACGAGCTTATAAATGGGCATGGATTTGTCAATATATTAACTAAAAAACAAAACCACATGGGTATTTTACTGTAATCCAATCCATAATAAAATATCTTGGGTTGTAGCAAAATTATCACTTTATCCTTCATCCTTTTATTTATAAGGCTTTGCTTGAGAGGTAAAATGATCTTTGCACATAGTTAATTTATCGTTTTTTATTTGTTTGGAGGAAACAATATCTTTTTAATTTTTATCACAATACAATTATCATATTGCCCTTAAAAAGTTAACGATAATAATCTTTGATCTAGAGGTTTTATAGTAATTTTAATTTTTAAATGAATGATTGAATTACTCCATTACCATTATCATTAAAATTTGTTAGCCTTGACTTCAGGGGCTTGATTGTAATTTCATGATAGTTTTTTTTATTGTTGTTTAGTCCTAGGGGCATTTTTGTTTTTTGTTTTTTTACAAATTAATGAATAATGTGATTACTCCATTACCCTTGCCATTCAATTTTTTTAACCTTGGTTTTAGAGGCTTGATTGTAATTTTATAATGGTTTTTTTTGTTATTATTGTTTAGCACTAGGGGCATTTTTGTTTTTTGTATAGATAAATAAAAAAGAGAAAAAGTTGTTGATATGTGCCTCGCACTTGTCAGCCGCTTTGTCGCCTTCGGGCGGCACATGCAATTGGTTCAAGTGGTTTGAATCGTGATTCTGCCGCATTATTGGATTTATCTCGATGTCCTTTTCCTCCCTCGATGACGCTTGTTGGCCATGCTGAAAAATATATCTAACCCTTTAATTTATTTTATCTTGTAATTCATTCACTCTTTTCTTAATTGCAATTGTTTTATTTACATTGATTATTTTTAATTGAATTTTATTTTTGATTTCATCTCTGATGGTTTGATTTTGATAATATTTTATCAAATTCAATCCTCATTCTTTTAATTGCTATTTTTTTTTGTTTTGAATCATTTTCTTAGTTGAGTTGGGTTTTTTTTTTCAATTCCATCAATGAGCATTAATTTCATTTAATTTTTATGTCAAATTTGGTCCTAATTCTTTTAATTACTATTTTTTTAATCATTTTTTTATTTAGTTTTTTTTTTCAATTCCACCCCTAAACATTTAATTTCATTTATTTTTTATGTCAAATTTAGTCTTAACTATTTTAATTGCTATTTGTTTTGATTTGCATTGTTATTTTTTATTGATTTTTTTCGCAATTTCATCATTCAATATTTATTTGATTAAAAATCTTGCTTCTTGGGTTTTTTTTTCAGGTTTGCCTTTAATGGGGTCACTCCGATCTCATGATCCAGGTTATGGATCTGAAAAATTAATCCAAGATAATTGTGGTTTTTTTAAAAGTATTTTTTTTCAAATATTTTTTTCTAGTATTTTTTTTTTGTTTTCTATTTATAGGGTCATCCCAATTTTATGTCCTAGATCATGTGTTTGGTTTGTTGATCTAGGTTGGTTGCCGAGTTCACTCGAGCCTTTTTTTAATCTGTTTTTATATATTTTCATCATATTAGCAAATGTTTATTCCTTAGATTTTGTTGATATGTTCGACCTATATTTTTTTATGGTGTGGATTTATTCAATTAGGTTTATTGTATTTATTATTTAATTCATGAGTTTTTTAGGGTGTATTTATCTTTAATTTATTTAAATAAATAAGTTTAGTAAACACAATCGGTTGAATGTTTTATTTTTTTTTAATTTGTTTCTTGGTTATTGTTAGCAACTTCTTTTTATTTACATAAATGATTATTGATTTTATTTAGTTCGATGATTGCATAGGCTTTTCAATTTACACTTTAAATTTTTCATATTAAAATACACTTTGAAGTAGCCTACATACCTGAATTTTTTTTGAAAAAAAATTATAACTCGTGACAAAACATGGGTTAAATGGCTAGTATAATTTATAATGTGGAGTGATTTTCTCACCAATTACAGGTGGATAGCATAATACCCAACAGGAAAAAAAAATATTTTTAGTAAAAAACCATATTCCTTAAGCAATGAAATCATTGTAACAATGGTGAGTGCTTTGTTTTACCTTGCATTATCAAAGAAGAAAACATTGGCACAACTTGAGCCAAGAGAAGCAACCCAACCCATTGAAATAATGGTGTTGTCAGGTTTAGAAGACCGGGAATGGTGTTAGATTTCAAGGAAAGAAATATTGTTAGTGCCTAATATTTACAAAAAGCATGGGTCAATGGCAAATTGGATATGGACTTTGGAAAAGAAAATAACAAAAAGAGATGGTGCAGGGTTAGAGTGGTGTGTTGACTATCATAGTCAATTAGTGTTGTTGGTCTGCTGGAGTGGACTGAGTGGCCCTGTGGTCAAGTAGTGTTGTGTGTTGTGGTGCGACTAAGAAAGAGAGATGGGATATTGGGTTCCTTCTTTCTAAAAAAACCTAATTTCTTTAAATTCATTATATATAGTTAATAGCAAGAATATATTTTTTACCAACTTTATAGAAACAAATATATACGTATATTACACATAAATCTCGAGTTCAATATGGGTAGAGTTTTGAATCCAGTAGAGCAATATGCTATAAAAATATGGTATTCATAACCATATTAAGTTAATAATTTAGTGGTTTTGGTTAATGAGTTTTAAATCTTCATTGACAAAATTCATGTATCTTTATGAATTGATACATTATAATTGTTACACAAGTCATGTATCTTTATAAGATACATTAGCTAAAGCCATGTATCTTTAAGAATTGATATTTGATTTTCCTAAATACATTAGATACATTTACAAATATCATGCACCATCAATATTAATATATTATGAAGTTAATGTATAATATTGTTTAAGATAAATAAATAGCGTATATCTATCTTAAAGAGAGATAAATGGTTATATACACATTTATGACTCTTTGATGAATCGAATCACCTAGATAATTATCCTTTTATCCAATCACATATTTTTTTTTATAACAATTTCATCACTAGTGTCAAATATTAAAGTGAGCAAAGAAGAGAAGATCAAGTTGTTTATGTATAATTAAACATTGATCTTGGAAAGTCAACAGATACGAAGAAGGAAATCAAAGTAGAAGGAATATGTATTTATGATAAGCATATTGGTTAAAATGGTGCAAAGTATGAAAATTACTTTTATATATATATAAAGTTATGATTTATGTGTTCATAAAATAATAAAGATCCTCATATTATCTAACACATGATAATATTATGTATATTTTACATACATGTTATAATCAACTATTATGAATTTTTTATGGTTAAATTGATAATCACTAAAGCAACCTATTCATATGACATTGAAGCATAATTGATTAGATATTTTTTTTTATAAGGTTATGATTGTAAAAGTATAAATTGTCCAAAAGGTACTTATATTTTTATAATTGTAGTCAAAATTGATATGTTGATACCCAAAGATATTAGCATCTCAATTTTAACAAGTTTGTAATGTTACAAGCCCATGAGCATAATAAGTAAGTTGTTTAATACTTAAAAGTGTTTAACATCTCATTCATGACATTAAAGTATGACAGATCGAATTAATATCTTAAAGAATGGATATGATGATGCAATGGATTGCTTAATAAAATATATGTTAGTGTCACTTTAAGGTTTTACTAAGCAACTACTTTAAATTCCTTTTTGGACCATATGTCAAATATTTCAGAGTTAAAAGGTTCTAATTTTTCATATTGGAATGAACATATACTCATTAATTTAGGGTGTTTAAATTTAGACTTATATCTTTGCATGGATGAACCAATAAAGTCGACTGACATAAGTTCACCTCAAGAAAAAAAGCCTTATGAGAATTGTGAACTTTCCAATAGAGCAATGATTATGGACATCAAAATTATTAAGAATCTTTGTAAGTCAATTCCTATACACGATAAGGCATATGCATACTTGGCATCAATCAAGAAATAATTCCAAGGTTTTGATAAAGAATTGGTATATATTCTAAAGACAACTTTGATTACTAAAAGATATGATAGAGTTACTAAGGTAATGATTGCAAACCTATTATATAAAGCACTAATATCTAGATTGTATAATGAGCTTGTAGAGTCTTTAGGTTTGACTAATGATTTCTAGTTATGTTTAACTAATATGACTAATTGTTTTTTTTTTATCTCATAGTGCATAATATTTGACGATGAAGAAGATGTAATGCTTTGAAATATTAGTGTTATTATTTATAATATGAACATGATGCATAGTTTATAGTCTTCCTTATTAAAAACTTATCTTAATAAGTATTAATATTGTGATATATATGAAAAATTATATCATGTAATTTATGCAAAACCATCATGATCTATTTTAATGGTTTGTTTAGTTAAGTGTTATTTTTTTTTCCTTATCAACTTGCATAAATTAATCCATGAATGAACTTAATATGATCATTCAATTGAGTGGGATAATGTTGCAAAATATGACATTCATGACCATATTAAGTTAATAAATTTAATGGTTTTGATTCATGAGTTTAACATGTTCAATGACAAAAGTCATGTACTTCATTAACTAAAGTCATGTATCATTAAGTTAATATATCCCATTGCTCAAGATGATTAAAAAGGATAAATTTACCTTATATAAAGATAAAAAGGCTATATATATATATATATATATATATGTATATATGACTATTTGATAAATTGAGTAACTTAGACAACCATATGAAGGGCTCTTAGCCCCTTTCTTTATTCAGGTATATTTTTATAACAATTTCATCACATATCAAATATTAGAGTGAGTAAAGGGAAAAAAGATTGAGTTATTTCTACATAATTAAAACTTTATCTTATAAAGTCCAAATATTCAAAGAAAAAGATCGAGATATAAGGAATGTGTACTTGTTTTAAGCATCTAAATTATAGGTTGAAATGGCACAAGGTAAAAAAAATTACTTATACATCTAGTTATGATTTATGTGTTTATAAAATAACAAACATCCTTATATTACCTAACACAATAAGTTTTAGATTTTATTTTTAAAATATTTAAATAAAGATATTACCACGAATAATATCATGTAAGGGTAAAACATCTATTTTAGTTTGAATTCTTTCTCTTCCTCTCTATTACTTCAAGACAATGAAACCTAACAAAGTGAAAAGTTAAAGTGCATTCGATATCATTTTTTTTATATTAAAAAATTTTTTTGTTTGACTTTTTTGAGTTTATTTATTTTTTTATAAAATATATTCAGTTTCAATTAAAAACTCAAATTAGTAGAGCCAATGTTTAAGTTTAAAGGCAAAATCTTATCATTTACTTGATCTTGTATAAAATATAAAGTCAAAACTACGATGAAAGTTTATATACATAAAATATCAGGAAGAAAAAAAATTTAGGTTCCACACAATTTTGATATTGATAAGTATTTGAATTGATGTGATGTTAATAGATTCAAATTCAATCAAGTTTGATGTAAATCTTGTTTAAGTGTCTTTATTTACCAAAATACTCAAACTCGATCAATTAAACGGCTATCTAATATTCGATCTTTGAACATCTAATACTTATTTATCACTTGTTTACTATTTTATAGTTTACTTGTTAATAATCCATATCTGTTTAACATTTGCCTATTAAAGATGAACAAAAATTAAACATAAAATTATAGATGCTAGGAAATAAGCCTTGGTGAAGGTGTGAAAACTTCAGACAAGAACTAAGCTTTTTATGGTTGTGTTCTGGGCCAATGGAGTGATTGGGCTTGATTTTGGGTCCACAATCTTTCTTGCAAAACAAATCCCATGTCAAAATAAGGAACCCTTCGATGCTTAAGTTAATAAATATAATAAAAGAAGAGTATGTGTGTGAAAGAGAGACTGTACAAAGCAATAGAGTAGTATGGACTTGTATGAGCTTATGTTTGGAGTTATAAGTCTGAACAAATATTTATCTCTTCCCACCTTTTTCTTTTGCCTAATGTTGTCCTGAGGAATTTATAGACTTGGCCAAGACGACTTACCTGGTAAAGAGTAGAGAAAACTAGCGTGTCATTGGTGGATGATTTGGTGTTTATTATTAGTTATAGAGCTAACAATTCATTAGATGAGAAAATGATGTTTGACAATGTTATCTAGTACTTTTTGGATAGGAAAAAAAACCATTAGCTAGTTATGGTGGTGTGTTGTGTGAGGTGGGTGGTACATGCCTTGGATTCAGAAAATAATATTGAGGCACGTGTCTTGTAGAGATAACCTACCTTGGTGATGGGGGAAAAGGATAAAATAAAAGGGAAGAGAAGCGAGATAAAAAGGGCTAGCCGTTTAGGCCGGCCAAAATGGCCAGAAGGTAGGGGTGAGCAAAACCGGTTCGGTTCGGTTTTTATCTAAAAAACTAATCAAAACCGAAATTTGAAAAACTTAAAAATTCAAACCGAAACCGAACCAGAACCGGTTCAAACCGACCGGTTGCGGTTCGGTTCGGTTTTTTTTCATAAAAACCAAAAAACCTGTACTATTTCTTTGTGAATCAAACTGTTTGGAGCTTATATTTCTAATCAAATTAACATGATTTTTAGAGTGAACAGCCATTAAATATTTATCTTCTGCTTCTTTCCCACTCAAAACCACACACCTGAAAGATTCAAAGGTAATAACAATAATAATAAGTCCAGTCATAAACCATCAAATAAACCATTAAATATGATATTCATGAAGAGAGAATATCTGTAGCATCCTTCAAGATTCTTGCTTTGAAGCTAAGAAGAGCTACCCTGTCCGCCTCTGCGCAAACTGAGGTCTGCAGCGGGGTTATTGTTTGAGCAAGTGACAGTGGTGAAGCAAGAAAGAAGGATAGCAATAAAAGCTTAGAAACCCATCTTAGAATCTGCAGGACAAACAATAATAATAAGTCCAGTCATAAACCATTAAATATTTATGTGTTCATAGTTATCAGCTACTTGGAATTCAAACAGCTAAACTTAAAAAGATTATACCTTTGCGTTGGTTGGTGGAAGGGAGAGAACGAGAGAATGAGGTGCGGCTGTGAGGATTGAGGTGCGACTGTGAGGAGATGGAGTTGTCTTTAGGGTTAATTAGGTTCTAGAAAGTGATTTTTTCCCCTATTTATAGTACCCTTTAAATCGAACCGGTTTGGTTCGGTTGGGGTTTTTCCGGTTTCTGGTTTTGGAAACCGAAACCGAACCGAACCGAAAATTTTTTGAAAAAAAAAAATCGGTTTAATTGGTTTTTTTTTTCGGTTTGGTTTTTTTGGTTTTTTTTCTCGGTTTACTCAGTTTTTCGGTTTTTTACCTCACCTCTACCAGAAGGTGTGGGTGTTTTTTGTGTTTCACATATCCTAAGTCAACATATTTGTTCATTTCTTTGCGTGTGCGCACACATAGGGGAGAGAGCTGGTGCATATTTTAGGAGAAAATGCATGGTCCATGTATATAAAAATCCCTAGCTGTTAAAAGTTATGGTGGCTATAGAATTCTTAGCTATTTACAACTAAGATTGTTAGCTATTTAGGTATGGCTTAAACATATGAGATTCCTTTTCTTTTTCTTTTTTATTTTTTATTTTTTTTGTACACCATTAAGCCTTCACCCTCATAAATGCTAGTTTCATAAAACAAACCTCTTATAAAAACAACACCAACATTTGCTTGAAGCAGTATTCCAAGAACAGGTGGCACATTCCATATCTCCATGGTTATTCCTTGTTAAACTCTTAGTTTAGCTACTGTATGAGCACAATAACTCTCCTCCCTTGTAGTATGATCAACATACATTTCTCTTCGGGCATGGATATGTGTTTTTTGTTTTGTTTTTCTAAACACATATTAAGTGGGTTTTTTTTTTTTATTGTGGTTATAGTTAAATGAGTGAATTCTTGAACCAGTGTCATCATTGAAATGTTTTTTAGTTATCATGAATGAAAGTTTTGGAATAAAAATAGAAAAATTGGAATAAAAATTAAGAAATTGGAATGACATTTTAATTTTTATACTATGTTTAGAATAATAATAAGAAATTGAAATGAAATTTGAAATATTTAATGCTTGATTTTTAAGATAAAAAGGAATAATAAGTACAAAAAGACTTCATTAATTGTGTTTTCAACAAAAATAATATAAGTGATGATAATGGAAAAGAAAGATGTAATGAACCCTAAAAACTTTAATTGAGGGTTGCAGAGGGGACAAATAAGAAGCCAAGGAATTTAGGAAAAAAATATGATGACATCATTAATAAAGAGTTATTTTAGATTTATTTAACAATTGATCTAACAATGAGAAATAAGAAGAAATGCACATAAACTATGAATGAAAGTTGTATTTAAGCTCTATCTTCATAAGTTCATTTTAATATTTTTTTTGATGATATATTGTTCTATAGTAAGAACCTGAAAGATAATTTAAGGTATTTAAAGATTGTATTGGGATTATTAACCCAACATAAATTATTTTCAAAAGGTCTAAATGTAAGTTTACAAATAAAGAAGTAGAGCATTTGGCCATATAGTTTCAGAAGAAAGAGGTTAAGGTAGATCCTAATAAGGTAGATGTCATGGTTAAATGTTCAAGGCCCAAAAATATTAAGGCCTTAAGGTTTTTTGTTGTTGTTTAATATGATACTATAAGAGGTTTATTTATAGGTATTGAGATATTATTATGATGCTTACTAATTTATTTTTTAAAAAAGCCCATGAATGAAATGATGTAGCATAAATTGCCTTTAATAAACTTAAAGAAGTAGTGACCAATCCTCTTATCCTATCCTTACTTAATGTCACAAAAAACATTTCTGATATAATATACTATTGTAGGAAATTAGGTTAGGGTTATTTTGATGTAGAAAGATAAGCTCGTAACTTATTTAAGCAAAGGTAAGGATTTATTATTTTCCACTTATGAGAAGTAGTTTTAACAATCATCTTACCAATCCAAAAATAAAATTCATACCTTATTGGTTAATTTTTCAAAATAAAAACTAAACAACAAAGCTCAAAGTTCCTTTTATAATAGAAAATAGGATATTTAGCACAACAAAAATGGATTTCTAAACTTATAGGATATGACTTTATTATAGAATACAAGTTTGGCAAAGAAAATTTGGTGGCAGATACTCTTTTTAGAAAACCTAAAGATTTTGATGAAGGGGAGCTATAGGCTAGCATTTCTCTTATGATGAGATAAGTAGAAGACTTGAAGGAAAGCTATGCTAATGATAAGGAAGTATAAGATATTATAAAGTCGTTGGAGGGAGACTCACTGAGTTAACTAAGATATCAGTTCAAATGGGGTGTTTTACTCTATAAGGATATGATTTTTATCAGTAAAAAAATGTTCCATTAAGCCCTAGATTTTGAACTAACTTTATGACAGTTCTTTAAGGGGACATTCAGGGTTTGAAAAAACTCTATAAAAGGGCTATAGGGGGACATTTAGGGTTTGAGAAAACTCTACAAAGAGCTATGAGAGATTTCTTTTGGGTTGGTATAATGTCTAATGTAAAAGATTACACCAAAAGGTGTGATATCTACCAGATATTTAAAGGGAAAAACACAAGACAATCAGGCCTTTTATAACCATTTCCAATTCTTGATTGGCTTTAGTTATCTATTTCTATGGACTTTATTGAAAGCCTTTTTATGTCTAACAGATTTTCATTAATTTTTATGGTTATTGATCGAATGTCCAAATATTCACACTTTTTGGCAACATCTTATCTTTATACAACAATGAAGGTGGCTCAAATTTTTGCAAACAACATCCTAAAGTTGCATGGGCTACCTAATAACATTATTATAGATAGAGATCCAACATTCACTAGTAATTTCTTACAAGAGTTGCTCTCAATCTAAGGAGTCAAACTTAAAATGTCTTTAGCACATCACCCATAAACTGATAAGCAAACTAAAATAACCAATAAAACCTTAGAAACTAACTTATATTATTTTATAAATGATTATTCACAAGATTGGTCTAAGTGGATTGCGCTAACTAAGATGAAGTGTAACATTAACCATCACTTTTTTATTGAGACCACACCATTTAAAGCATTATATGGATACAAGTCCCTATCTCATCACCTATGTTTCAAGTCTAACAAACAACCAAACAATGGATAAAGTCATTACATGTAAAACCCTTAAAGTTTTTACTATAAAAGCAAATAAAAAGCATTTAAAACAATTAACCATGAACAATAATAGGTGATTTATGTTTTGTGAACTCATAAAATATGATGAAAAGTTGACATGTTTGTGTATAAAAACTCAAATGAGGCTAAACATTTATTTTCATTATAATTTGATTTTTCCATAAATATATGTATGGAGTTTTTTTTTTTGAAACACACTGGTAAAAATATTATAAATCCAGAAACTATCACAAGAATAATCTTTTTTAATCAATCATATGTACAGTTAATTTAAAAAAATTGATCCAAAAATTCCATACACGTATAACATAAAAGATCAACTAAAACTCTGATGGGTGTAGCTCAACTGATCAGACCATGAGTTTCCTCTCTAAATATTACCAGTTTGAGTGTTACAAACCTCAGGGCTACTGGAGGCTTACATGGTCGTTAATTTTAGGGTTTTTGAGAATTAATCGAGGTGTATGTAAGTTAACCCGAATACCCAAAGTTAAAAAAAAAATAGATCAAATAAATTAAATTCATCTCTCGTTTTAATAAATCAAATTCTATTTTGACAAGAGAAGGACAAAAAAAAAAACACACTACTGAACTTTTATTTTGTGGTTCAGTCATGTTTTGGAAAAATATATCTCAGGTTAACTATATTTAGTTGGTAAACGATTAACAGTTGAACTATTTTTTCCCCTGCAAGATTTGAATTCAAGATTTCTTTTAAAATTAAAGACCTAATAATATCACTTGAGTAACGTGTGATTGAGCTTATTTAGGGTGTGTTTGGTATTGAGGTTGCTGTTACGGTTGTGGTTTTAAAAAAGATGTTTCAAAAAAAGCACTTTTAGTTGAGGTTGGTTTGGAGAAATATATGTTTGGTTAAAACTGTGGTTGAAATTGAGGTTGAACAAAAAGCAGTTTACAGTGTTTGGTAACCGTTTATGCTGTGCAAACCGCGTTTCCAAAAAATGTAGAAATGTTTTTTCATAATAAATTTTTTAAATTGGATTGTTCTACGTGTTCAGATTGTTTTCATGAGCCGGTCGCAACAATAATTTTTTACAACATGACAAAAATATTATATTACTGGTTCGTTAATGAAAAGCTCTATAATCCCATACAAGCAAGCTTTTCAAATTGAGGTAATAAAATAACTATAAAAGACATATATTAATATTCTTGTTTTGCAATAGAAAATATTGTAGAGTTAAGTACTGCTATTACATCATTAATCAAACAAGACGTTATATAAATTCTGCTTTATTCTTCCATCAAACTATCTGCAATCCCATCACGTATGAAATTCATCCTGCTTTGCCTATTGTTTCCAATGCTTTTAGGGCGTGCCACAACATCTGGTAAAATGTCATCAGGTACATAACTGGGATTGCGATCAAATTCTGCAAATGCAACATCATCATGCGATCTTTTTCTAATGTAATTATGTAGTGCCATTGATGCAACTACAAATTCTACTTGTATTTTGTATAGATAAACATGCATGTTTTGTAAAATCCTCCACCTTTGTTTCCATACTCCAAAAGATCATTCTATCACATTACGTAGCGATGAATGTGCACGATTAAAAACTTCTTGCCGATTTCTAGGTTGTCCACGACGCCTAAAATCTTGTAAGTGATATCTCTCACCTTTATACGGACCTAAATAACCATACTCATTTGGATATCCAGCATCAACCAAATAGTATTTACCTGTAATTAGAAACAACATCAAAATTCATCATGTAATTAGTAAATAAAAACCAAATTTTTTATGTATAAGTACATAACAAGCTATGTTGTATAACTACCTTCTAGTGGTTTAGGGAAGTTTATATTTCTATTCTCAATGGCCTCATGAAAAATACGTGTATCGTGGGCACTACCTTCCCATCCTGCCCACACATACGTGAATCGCATGTCAAAATTACAAGCAGCCATTATGTTTTGAGTCGGAACACCTTTTCTTCCAATAATTGGAATTTGATTTTCTGTTGATATACAAGCCCGCACATGTGTTCCATCAATAGCATCAATACAATTCTGACAAAAAAAAACATTTATAATATAATGCCAACATGCATAAAATTTTTTTTGCATTGAATACTGACAATAATAACACAAATATTTTTCTTACCTTGAAATGAGGCATATATTTCGGATTCATTGCAATTTCTCGTGGAGTGCTTGTAAAACTCGGGTCATCTGGTTTTATGACATCGACTGCAAACAAACATACGGTTTCGAGGACTTTTTTAATGCATCTACTAATAGTTTCTCCTGAATGTTGAAATCGCTCTTGCACCTCCCTATTCGTTGCTCCTAGTGCTATTGTATATAGAAATATAGCAACTTTTTCAATCACACTCATCCTTCTCGAAGGCTTCAACCCATACATTGTTTCTAAATCACTACACAGGCTCAACAAAGTTGATGCGTCCATTCTAAACATGTTGACACATCGTTGCTAATGTCCTCATAAAATTTCAGTTAACCAACGCATGCCTGTATTGTAAGAAAACCATACATGGTTCTTTATGTATATGATTAACATAATACATATTTAGTGCCCCAGCTGTGCACACAGTTAACTTTTTCATATCAAATTCTCGCTTCCAAAACGATTCATCATCATCATCACTATCATCATTGTCGTCGTCGTCATTGTCATTGTCGTCATTTGCACCATCATCACCATCCCTTCCCGACCCACCGTTGTCATCATCACCACGATAATTAATGTGATCAACAACACGATCCATTATATTATCATAATCATTATCAAGAGCTTCATTGAATAATGCATTTAAACGTGATTCTTCCATATGTATAATCCTAGATAAATAAACACTTGAATCATGTCAAACAATTTTTTTTTCAAATAAAACACAATGTTTGATGTAATACCTGCACGATTATATTCTACTACTTCACACTAAACAAAAATATTGAAAGAAATTGTTAAATGAAAGTATACACACACACACACACACACACTGTCCACTATTCACATTTCATGTGAACAGTGGAGACGATGAAAGTGATTAGCAGACGACTGATGGAGTAGGTGAAAAACAAAGAGGTTACCCTTGGCGGCGCGAGGTGTGGTTGGCGATGGGAACGGCGGGGAACGGTGGTGGACTTGAGTGATGGTGTTCCTCTGTTCCTGCTCTTCTCACTCTCCAGAATATTTTGCTTGCTTCTCTCTCGATGATGGTGCTGCTGCAGTTGACGCCAGACGGTTGCTATGGTGGAGACGATGAAGGTTTGCAGTGGTGGCGTGGTTTTTATCCCGTGGTGGCCCTGTGTTTGTTGTCTGAAGCTGCTCTGCTTCCTCTCACTCCCTCTGCAATGTTTTTCCCAGCAGCGGTCGCTTCTATCCCCGCTGTTGGTGGTTGTGATGGTAAAGACGATGAGGGCAGACGATTGCTGTGGCGGCGACGAGGAATGTTGGTGGTGGTTGCCCTCTGTTTATCCCGTGGTTGTCTTTTCTATCCGTTGAGTGTGTTCCCCTGCATTTCTGTCTCAGCATGCTACCATGTTTATCTTGCCAATGTTATCTCTTGGTTGCCTTTTCTGAGTTTATGATGATGCATTGCAGGTACCTGTGAGGTTGATTCTTCTTTTCCTTTTCGTTTTGGTTCCATCTATTGTCACGTTTTCTCTTCTGTAACCCAAGTGCAGGGAGCAGTTTTTTGCAGTGTACCACTTAGCTCGTTTTTTGCATGTGAATTATATTTTGAATCTTGCAATTGTTTGTATCTTTACTTTTTATCTTCTGTAACCCAAGTGCAGGGAGAATTGTCACGTCTTATCTTCTATAACCGAAGTGCGTGCAAGGGGAGGAGTGATTCTATCACAGTGTACTAGTTAACTATGTGAATTGTATTTTGAATCCTTCCATTTTTTATTTCAACTTTTTTAATATGTTTAACATTTTGTATAATTTATTTCCCTTACCAGTAATGCGCATCACATGTGTAATTAGAAATACAAATTAATTAGTTAACAAGCTGGTAGACTACAATTTATATTTGTAACCCAAACTAAAACCAAGAAAATGATGATTTTTCTTTTAAAATGGATATATAATTGGCTTTTCCGAGCGCTATACTTCATAATTCCAATTTTTAATGTCGATAATTTAACAACCATTTGTTTGCATTTTCTACCGGTTGCATTAAAGCATGCATATTTTGTAAACTCTAAAAGCATTGTCCACATCATATTGCATTACAAATACATAGAAACTTCCTGAATTGCAATTCATAGTACGTAGCACGTATAGAATAACACTACAACTTTTCGATACTTTAATATACAGTCCTTAGCATGAAAATAACAAATATTACTGCTCCATTACCGAAAAATAGAAGTTGCACACAACATCTCCATGTTAGATGAGAATTGTTAAAATTACAAATAGGGTCCCGAACAAGTATGGCCGATTATCATCTTCAGATCTCTGCAAAAATACATAATTGTCAAGACATTTTAAAACATGTTACATAACAATTTAGATAATAATATTATCAACAAATTTATAAAAGCATGCATTCGGGATCAATATATACCTCCCCGTCTAAGGTGCCTTACGCAGTGTAAACATTTTTTTCAACCATTTCATCTTGTTTTCAAGACTACCCATAGTTGACCACATTTCTCTATTCCTCCTCGTACCCAAGAACATAGTAGCAAACACATGAAAATCATCACCAATTTGAACGCCTTCTATTGAGTGCAACTCATTCATAACCTTATGAATACTACACCATTTCATATCTCTACATATAGATGTGGAATCACTACAGTTTGACATGCTGTCAACCATGTGATCAAACCGGGATAGTAGTTGCATCCCAATTCCAGAATTTCTTCTTTTTTTCCCTGCTTGAACGTAAAGACGATATCTTGCTTTTCTCTTTCCACTGCTGTGTGTGTTGCTACTGCTTGACATATTAACCCCTCTAACCATGTTGCACACATCATCGGTGAAATTTGGAATTCCATCTTCTTCTGAATCACCGCTTCCTTCTTCCAAATCAGGTTGTTCGTCATTGGCATTTGGATCCTCAGCAACACCAACATTATCATCACGACTCATTCCAGCCGATGGTGCCCATGCATACTGTCCAGTAGCAAGAATGTTGGAGAACATTCTGTCGAACTTCAACCGTAAAGACGGTTCAATACCAGTGTGCCTAAACTTTTTTGCGCCTCTTATTTCCTACACAGAATAAATTGAATTATTTAATGCAGCTTGTCTAAATATTTTGGTAATTACTAAACTGATATTTAAAGAAATTAAAAATTACAGAGGCAGCAAAATAACCTGAATTTTTATTTTCCACCACTCATCACTTGCAGAAATTGTCCCTAATTCTGCACTCCAGCCCACCCCAGTTTCTGAAATGAGCTTCGTCCATATCCTCCAATCCTTTTTGCAGCCATCCTATTTGTTCTTTAATTGTGTCTTTGTGAATGCGTGACCAGTCATTTCTTTGAAAGATGTTTGCAAATATTTCCAACCGGCCTTGTCGAAATGAGTATTCGGTCTCATTCCCATGTCGATGGCCTTGATGGAAAGGTCACAAAATACATGCAACATTTCTTTATTCCAAGCAGCTTTATCAATAGTTTCCGGATTATCCATTTCTATTTGGATAACATATTTGCAAGCAAACATCATGAATTTTTATAACATGCTAATTATTTACGTAATATTGGAAGGAAGTGTATATGACATGCAATGGTGTACTACAACCAGTACGGTAAAGAACAATTAAAATTAAAAGCTGTATGTCTGGAGCAATTTTTGAACTTATTATAACATTCTATAACAAGTGATTACCATTCTATATAACAATTCTAGCCATTCCATACCATATGCATATGTCTTATAAATAGCACATATCAATACTGCAAATCTTCATGCATCATAAAGGTAATTGAAATCCATTAGCTATCAACTCAGTTTCCAGCCGAAAGCATCAACATATCAAACAAATTCTAATAGATTTGATCATTAAGTAATAGATTCATTATAGTAGTTTATATAGGGACTCTTCCATGCAAAAGTTCCTGTCTTGCAAAGACCAGTCTCTTGGGTTTGATCTCCTCTGCTCCTATGATTACTCTCATCCTATTTTCTCGTTGATTTTTATATGTATAAACATTGATTTGTACTGTTAGACCAACACCACCCAGTTCTTAAATCCAAAAAGAAATAAGTAAAAGCAAGCATTCTGTAGATCAAGGAATAAAAACTATAAAAGATATGAACAAGCAGCACATATTTGACTCAAATGGCAACAACATTATTCGAATTAAACATAATTTTCAGAACAAATTCTATAAAAAATTTTAAAAGAAATAGATGGTCAACACCGCTTTCCCCCCCATATCAACATCTATGCAGGCAAAATGTTATGCTTAATTCACAATCCTTACAGCACAATATATTCATAAATATTGTAACCCAGAACAATACACAACACCTAAACATATATACATATCTATAATTATCTTTAGGGAGGCGTAAAATTTTAACAGAAAACATACTCTCTACTGCAGAACCGTCTCCATTTTGTCCAAATAATTTCTCAGTGTCCCCTTGTTATTTTGCCTCTCAAGTGAAATCAGATCTGCAGGCATAACATGAACAATCCCGAACAAATTGTGAGAATAAATACAAACGGGAAAATTATTAAAATGCTGCAGATGAACTTCAAAATTAAACAAATGGCGATATACCTTTATATGATGCGGATCTACAACATCAGGTGCATGGCAAGCCGTTTCGGGTAGAAAAATAGATGGGGCAATTCTTATTTGACAGTAGATGATAGCTTTTTTTTGCCGTGAGTGTTAAGTGTTTGTGAGCTCACCCTGTTTTTTGTGTGACAAGGAGGAGGGACACAGTGGCAACGACTGGGCAATTTTGCTGCAACCTCACCAGCTCAGGAGCTTGGCAAGAAAGGATAACAATGGAGGAGGGATTTGCTAGGTGGGAAGAAAGGATGGTGAACAGTGAACGACAAGATAGGAAAAATTGAATTCTTTGACAGTGGATGAGTGGGGAGGAGAATTTTTAAGAAGTGAGGCTGTTGAATTAAAAATTGTAACAGAGGAGTTTTGCTGAGAGCAATTAATAATTATCCAACAGCTTTTTTTTAGGAGTTATGTTTGAAAAAGTGTTGGTGGCTTTTTTACTTGAGGTTGCTGGTGGTGAGCAGCAGCTGCTTGCTACTTTTTTCTAACCACAGTTTCAACTGTGCGGGTGATGGGTCCCACCATTTTCAACCCACGTTTCAAACGTAACCAAACACCTTAACATTATGTTTTGACTGCACCTCACTTCCTGTCGCATTACCAAACGACACCTTAAATTCATCCACGCAATTCTCAAGTTTAAATTAATTGGAAAACAAATTCCTATTATGTTCCAACCTGAGCCAATGATTAAAAAAAAAAAAAATTATAACGAATTTTACAGTGAAAAAACTAGTTTTCATACCATTAAAAAAGAATTTAAATTAGGAGAGTTGGAAAAGTAAAGTGTTTAAAAAGTAAATAATGATATTTTATTAATTATAATCCATGTTCAATTAATAAAAATTATAAATAAAAATAATTTTATAATAAGTTATGTATTTTATAATAAGTTATGTATTTTTACTACTTATATTTAGTTTTTCTTTAAAATATCATAAATGTTTTTCAAGAAATACCCATAGATTTTATTTGTTTTTGAGCAGTAAGAAGTTTTTATAAAAATATAAATTTTTTTAATTAATTATTTTTTATGTTTTTAAATTGTTTTAATATTTAAAATAAATTTTTAAAAATAAAAAAATAATTTTTTAATTTTTTTAAAAAACAAACAATCAAATTCATCCAATAAACGCAAAAACCCATCAATAACCGTCTATCCCAATCATACATCGGCTGGACCAACCAACCACCACCACATGATCTCCATTTCATGAGTCACTGATTATTATTACTACTAAAAACTAAAAAGAGATTTTTTTCTACATAGTGTTAAAAATAATAATAAAAATAATTCCATGTGTTTTTTTCTACTGAAACCAGCGACTATAGGACGACGGCCCACAGCGTCTGGTTCCTGAACCCCCAGCACCTCCACCCGAAAAATACCCAGCATTGAACCCTAATTTTCTGATCCTTCTCTCTCTGAAAGTCCCACGAATTTATTCATTTGTATTGAAAATTCGAACAAATAATTCCCTTTCCCAATCTTTGCCCTAATCATTTTCAAATTAGCATCTCTGTCCTTAACTGAAACCAGCTCACGTGTATTTTATTTTTGGGTTATTAGTTTCTGTGGATCAAGTTTCGATTCTTAGCTCGATTTCGAGGATTTCAACAAGCGGTAATTAAATCGCCTGATTGTATTTGCATGGTTTCTGTTAATTTTAGCCGTTAATTTGCATGATTAAGCTGAATTACAAGGTTGCCTTTTCTTTTTCTTTTCTTTTAGGGTTTTGACTGATCAGTTTCTATTTACAGATTGCCATTACCTGAATTTCTTTTCATTTTTAGGGATTTGGTTAATTCATACGGTTTATGTCACATTTTTTACTATTTCAATAAATGATTAATTCATAATCTAGGGTTTCTCAAAATGAATTATAGTCTCCGCAAATAGTTTTGGATATGATGATAACTATTACGGAGAAGTTAGAATCTATTGAAAGTTTGAAGCTTTGCTGTATTGGATATGTGCTTCTGCAGCTTCTGCTGTGGCCTTGTTTTTTGGGAATTTTTATTAGCCTTGAAATTAGAACTTATATGGAGGCACAAATATGATATATATGATTCTTTTTCTTCCTTCAGTAATTTGACTGTAAATTGTAGTTGGAGTCAATTCATGGGTTTGTAATGATGAGAATGATGGCTGTTATATTGTAGGATGGTGTGAGGAATTGTTGGAAGGTTATATATAATAATGGTTAGCAGTGATATGGATAAAACAGGAAAGGAGAAGGAGGCCAAGACACCATCTGCTGCTTCTACACAGGTCTGCTTGCGTGTTTTTTGAATACTTTGTTTTTTGTCATAGAATAAACTATTCTCATATGTTTTTCACTCTGTTGCTGAAAAAATGTGATATTTTTATGCTCCTCAGGAACAGCCTTCAACTGCCGGTGCTGCCACTGTAAATCCAGACTGGTCTGGGTTTCAGGTTCTATTAAGGAAGACCTTTTCTTGGTTACTTTTTCAAATATAATTCTGGTTTCATACTTTATCAGGCTTATTATACAGATTGGCTGTTTCTTTGACAGGCCTATTCTCATATACCTCCTCCAGGGTTCTTGGCATCAAGTCCCCAAGCTCACCCATATATGTGGGGGGTTCAGGTACCAATGATTTTGTATTTACCTTATCCTGTATTCATTAGTTGTTATTAAAACCTAATGTAAAACTATAGAGGCACTAAATTTGGGTGTTGCAAGAAAAACGTTTAATTAACTTCTAATTATCTTAGCCTCGAAATGGACTCAATTGTGTCAGGCATCTGACCATTTGAAAGATAAATGAGTTTACAGGTCACATGAATGCCTGTTTTGTCCTTGTCTGTTTTGACAACCTTGAGACTGCTCGTCTGACTGGTCTTGTGAAGTAGCATAGTCAATGTGGTTTGTTTTCCTTTTTAATAATTGAAATATAACATATTGGTCAGACAATTTGCTTCAGATCTGCATGATTCTTTTGTCATACTAACTGTGCTTGTAGCAGAAATAAACTACTTTTCTTATGGGTTTCTTTGGCAATCATGAAAGCATCTGGGAATCATGGCTGCTTCACTTCCAGGACCTTCTTGCAGCTCCATTTTGATTTGAACGCCAGCTTGAAATTTGATTTCTAGCCTGGCTAAAACAATCCAAAATTAGTTGCGTTAATGATTAGATGCAGCTCATAGGCAGCATGCTTTATAGTTCATTGAATGCCATTATTTAGCCGGTGCTTTCTATACCTGTAGCCAAAAGATGTTATAGATTGTCTTTGGGTCACATAAAGATATTAATCATCAAATTACATGAAGCTTTAGATAGTTTACATGTTAATTTCATTTGCATCTTTTCAAGTATAGTTATATCCCTCAGGAAATTTAAACATCCTCCTTCAGCTTCTGTAATTTCACCTTTTGGTTCGAAATTGTCACAGTTCCCATGTCAATTTTAAATTGCAGCACATTATGCCTCCCTATGGTACCCCACCACATCCATATGTTGCAATGTATCCTCACGGTGTATATGCTCATCCGTCCATTCCCCCGGTAATTTGTTTTCATTATGCTTAAGATTTTTGCTCTCAAATTGACACCATCAAATCCAGCAAAAGTTAATCTTATCTGAAATCCATGTAGGGTTCTTATCCTTTTAGTCCTTTTGCAATGCCTTCTCCAAATGGTATCGCCGAGGTTTCTGTGAGTTTCCTTTACTAAGTTTCTTCTGGAATAATTGCAAACGACAAGGCATCTCTTTTTCTGGTTGTCAACATAAATTTAACTTGTATGTTTGAATGTCTGATTTAGGGAAACACTCCTGGCAGCATGGAAGCCGAAGGAAGACCATCTGATGCCAAGGAAAAATTACCTATTAAAAGGTCCAAAGGAAGCTTGGGCAGTTTAAACATGATTACTGGGAAGAATAATGAGCATGGGAGAACAACAGGAGCATCTGCTAATGGAGCTTATTCGAAAAGGTAATGATGGACGTATGTAACATGCATGGCTGTGACGTATGTTGATAGATGAATTTACCTAGTGTTTTTTGGGCGACAAATGTCATTGAGCTCTGCTTTGTGGTCCAAGCTCACCATTTATTGATGATTTGTTTTGTTAGATGGAAGGAAAATAGCAGGGCAGGATCATGTGTCTCAGATTTTTTGTGACCACCATGACCTTATCATAACTAATTGTAGAAAGGGTGTCGCTTTGGTCTCCACACTGCATTTACTTATTATTGTTGCCATGACATTTTCCTAACAATCTGACATTGGAATTAATCTTGATATGTAGTGCCGAGAGTGGAAGTGAAGGCACAAGTGAAGGAAGTGATGCGGATTCTCAGAGTGTAAGTGCATTAAGATCATTTTTATCTTAGTTTTATTAAATGCCTCACATGATCGATTGGCATGCTTGGCGCCACTCTTTTTTGCACCAGCCACTTAAATGTAGAATTTGTGGTTAATCAAACTTATGTGCCATCTTAATTCTTTAGCATTACCTGGATGATTGGACAAGAAAGTTCTTTGGGCTGTCTGTGTGGCATATTAAATGCCTTGATGTAATACAGAGTTTTGCTCCTCAAGTAACTGTGGAGCAATATTGCCACTAATAACAGTGGTTTTATTTTGAGCATGGAATTTGTGATCATAATAGGGTCAATTATAGAATGTTGGTTGCCATTTCCTGCTACCTTTTCCTCACTCATGTAGGAATACATATATCTGGTTCATGATCACATGTCTCTAGGAATATTTATTACTGGTTTTAAATGTTATGGGGACAGTTAATCTGTATAGAAGCCAGTATTAGACATTTTTTTTGCATGCTGCACTTATGACCTTTGAATTGACACGTTGAAAATCACTTACATGAGTAATCTTGTTCTGGTTGCTTTGCATCCTTGTTATTCCACAAACAAATGAACTTTTCTCAATTAGTGTTTTGTGCAATGAAACTTGATTGCAATATAGGTATATGAAATGCTAACTACAAGATGCCCAAAGGAAAGAAAGAAAGAAAAAAAAAAACAGAATGCTATGTCCTTAGACTTGTGAATGTTTAGTCACTCACTAGGACCGTTGTATGACAGGGGTAGTCGAAGGCATTGTTTTTTAGCACCAAGTATGAATTTGTCTCAATATATCAAGAAAAGCTTCATAAAGTTTTCTTAAAATATAGGCTTGTTCCAAATCCATTTATCCTAAATAAAATTTTCTATTCCTGTCATCATTGCATGCTGCTTATCCCAAATAAAGTTAATAAGGTTTTTATTCTTGTCATTCATCATCTAATGGACTTGGTTGCTTATGGATTCGGGGCACCTTTTCTTTATCTGTATGCATCTTATAATAGCATATTCACACGCTTCATTTTCCTTTACTTTTGTAGGACTCACAAATGAAGTCAGGTGGCAGACAAGATTCTCTGGAAGGTTTGATTATGATCATATTATCTTTAGTGAAGTCATCATACTGAGTGTTGCATGTTTATTGATAAAGAACTTTATTGCAACAGAAACATCTCAGAATGGTGGTTCTGCACATGCTGCTCAGAATGGAGGACAGGGTGCATCTACAATCATGAATCAAGCAATAAGTGTCTTGCCAATATCTGCTGCCAGTGCTCCGGGAGTTATACCTGGACCCACAACCAACTTAAATATTGGAATGGACTATTGGGGAGCCCCTGCTGCTTCTAGTGTTCCTGCAATTCGTGGGAAGGTTCCTTCTACTCCAGTTGCTGGAGGGCTTGTTACTGCTGGATCACGGGATGGTGTTCAATCGCAGCATTGGTTACAGGTTAATTTTCGTCTTTAAATTGTTGGTTTCAATTGATGGAAATACTTTGTTTCCATATTTTGCACCTACCTACATGAGTTTTGTTTTGATGCACCTGCCAATGCCAATGCATTCACGTGGCCTTATACTTATTTACTGTAGAGTCAACTAACTCCTTGCTGTTTGAGACTCTAATTATATTGGAACATCTGTAATGTAGATACTCTCAGAATAGGAGAAGCAAAATTCACTGGCATAGATGGCTCTCCAGATTCTCAACGCTTAAAACCTGAGATTAATTGAACAGGCCACGCAGTGAAATAAAATCATCTAAAAATGCTGCTCCCACTGCTTTTCTGAGGCCATACCTTAGTGAAATCATGCTTTTGCCATGCTCATTCATTCAGCGCTCTAAATTAACTCTTATACCATGACAGATCATAGTATTTCAAGGGAGTTTCCATGGGAAAATTGGATTTTTTGGATTTTTCTTATCTAATGTCAAGGTCTATTGCTATATTTGATAGTGATATTCTAGATGTTCTTCTAGGAAGAAATTCAGTTTTTATCGTCTGTGTTTTTAAATATTGTTTATGCTCTCCAATTGAGTTGTCTCAAATGGAATGAATTTAGATTCTGTTAGACATGACTTATGGAAACTGACTTTGGATTTTGAGTCATAATTCACGAGTTGTTTCTTGTTAAATAACTTATGACAAAAATAAGTTAAAATGACTATAAGTTAGAAGTATGTTTGGTAAAAGTGACTCAAGGCAACTTTTTTGAAGAAAAGATGTAGTATGAGTTAGAATCTATAAGTTTTAAAAGTTAAAAAATTTAACTTTGATTAACTCAAAATTTTGATCCAAGTCAAAAGTTATTTTTTAACCAAATATATTTATGACTTTTTTATGAGTCAAAAGTTAAAAAGTAACTTGAATCAATCTGCAAAAGTCATACTAAATGGAACCTTGGTCTTTCATTTCAAGTTCACAGCTTTTGAGGTGAAGTTTGAATTATCAGTTGCCATACATGGTTATTGGATTAAGTGTAAAACTAATTCTTTCTAATCTTTGTTAGAGATCTGAATCAGACCTAAGTGGAACGACATGGATTATTTTGTTAGGAGCCTGAAGTTGCTGTCATACTTTTGTATGTTCAACTGTTACACATCTATAATGAGTCCTCTCCTCTTGTTTTTATGGGTGTAGGATGAAAGAGAGCTTAAGAGACAGAGAAGGAAGCAGTCAAACAGAGAATCTGCTCGCCGGTCCAGGTTGCGTAAACAGGTATCGAAGTGTTCCTTAATATCAATTCATTGGGGATGTCAAGCTACGTGCTCCAATATCAATTCATTGGGTTGCATGCATGCTTTTGAGTCAGGCTGAATGTGATGAGCTGGCCCAACGTGCTGAAGTTTTAAAAGAAGAAAATGCCAATCTTAGATCGGAAGTAAATCGGATCAAGAGCGAGTATGAGCAACTTCTTGCAGAGAATGCCTCTCTCAAGGTGATGTTTTTATAGCCTTCTTCGGAGTGTGGTTGCGGTTGCTTTTTAAAATGTTTTTCATGATGAAATACATTAAAATGATGTTTTTTTATTTTTAAAAAATTATTTTTAAAATCAGCGCATCAAAATGATTCAAAACATATAAAAAAAAAAATTCATTTTTAGCAAAAAAAAAAATTTGAATTTTTTGGGAACGTGGTTTGCACCGCGTTCCCAAATGGCTTTTAATCTTTGATTTGATTTGTTGAATTCTGGTGCCTTCTATCTCAACCAGTCATCATCTAAATATCCTGTATGTGACATATAATGAAGTTTAACGCATTGCAAGGTGGGGTCCCTGAAAGAGGCTTTACAACCATAGCTATGATTCATGAATTATTGGATCTGAGCACTTTGATTTCACCTGTCGGAAAATAAACATACAAGTTGTTTGAGTGAGTGGACAGAATTAAGTGGCAAATTAACTGGACTTGGGAACTTTTCCATGAAAAATTTCAGTTGGACCAAAAATACCTTTCATTTCTGAGTGTATGTAGGCTGTTGGTTGATGATGATGAGCACCTTTTACAAATGACACTTGGGGGGATCCCGATGAAGGTCCTGGAAGGGATTAAAATCTTTAATGCTAATTGCAGATAATTTTTGAACGGCTTTGAGACAGCACAAATTCATTAGTCACCTCAGAAACAAGAAACTGTGCTTGTATAAAGTGGTTTTCTAACACAAATTTGGTTGCTGTTACAGGAGAGGCTCGGGGAAGTTCATGGACAAGAAGATTCCAGGGCTGGCAGGAATGACCAGCATACGAGCAATGATACACAACAGACTGGACAAACATAGCTTCTTCAGGGCGGTCTCTAGTATCTAGGTACTCTGTTTTCATGCAGCTTTCAAGGAGCATAACCTAACCAATTAGCAACAGGAGTTTTCTTCATATTTTACATAGCATCTAGTTTGAATTTATCGAAGCTGACCTTTGTAGTTTTAGGATATGTTCATAGCATATCATCCTAAAATTCTTATTGGGTCCATCTGTAACCCTTGAAGACCTAGGATGGTATGCAGAGTGAAATTTGAGTTGTACCCTGTTTTAAGAGGGCAGTATCCACACGTTTCTTACGTTTATCTGTATTAAAAAACTTGGTTGAGGATGGTGTTAATTATTAAACTTAACTGTGCTATATTCTATATAAATCCCTAAATACAGTGTGCCTGGTTCTTATGTTTTGCTGCTCGGGTGCTTCTGACCCTGCATTTCTAATTTGACATCTTAAATTGAATCTATCTTATTTTGCAAGTGATATAAAATGTTCATGCTGTGGTAAAGAGATAGACTCCAAATTTATCATGCTATCTCATCCGAGTATTGGTTTCAAAGCTATACATAATTGGTGGAATAATAAAAGATATTCTTCTGAAGTTTATAGTTTATTTCATGCTACAATTGCTGATATTTAGTGAAATCATTTCTCTTCCAAGATTAAGATATGATTTGTCTGTCGAAATATTGGCCATATAGTTCATGTCAAAAGGCACACGGTGACCGTATTAGTGCTTAGAACTTGAAATAGGAAATCTTTATCAGGAGATATCATTTTCTTTTGTCTTTTGAAAAAGAAAAAAGTGAAATTGTTTAATAACATGGCATCAATGAAAAACACCGACTGCCATACGTCTGAATTATTATAATTCCCTAATAGGCGTGCTCGGAGGAGGAGATGAATGGAATGTATTCTGCTGCTTTCATCTTTTGACTCTCAATTAATCATGTTACCTTTTATTCTCTCTCACTCTAGATTTTTACTTCCTCATCCAAGAGATCAATTATGATCACTCTGTTTTTTAGAAAATCTTCATAAATATATCAATTGAACCATGAATACTACTGCAAAAAGATCTAGCTTTCGGCCTCCAATCTTGAAATAAGAATAAAATAAAACATAGTTCCTGTTGGGGTGGCCCTTTGTTGTGTAATGTTCAAGATAAAAGAGAAAGAAGCGAAACAGGGAAAAAGCCGAGAGTATCCATACCAGATGTGAAACAGAGAAGAGACTTCGAGTTGGTTTGTTTTTCTTAGTAAAACTGTGCTGAATATGTTTTAAAAATATATTTGATGTAAAACATTATTAAATTAATATATATTTTTATTTTTTTATGATAATTTTAGTGTTAGTATTAAAAAAAAATTAAAAAATTTATTTTAATATATTATTAAATAAAATTTATTTTTAAAAATTATAACACGTGGTATTTCAATTGTATTTTTAATTATTTTAAAATTAATTTATTTTGTTTTTGAATGAATTTAAATTGTTAATATAAAAAAAATATTATTTTAATATAACTTTTTCAAAAAATTCTTTAAAAAATAAACTCACCCACCCGTGATCATGCACAATTCAACAACCACAATTTCTCTCCAGTATCACCATCAGAACGGTTCTCAATATCTCCTTTCATCTACCTTTTGGATTTAGTAAAAGTAAAGAAGAAGAGGAAATAAAAATATGCAGCAGATAAGAGGAGGAGCAGCAAGCGAAGTGTTGTCGGTTTCTATCCCTTCAACTTCAACAACTGGAGGAGCTCTCAAGTCTCCTCAACTACTTGCGCAGAACTTCCATTCTCTGTCCTTTCTCTCTCCTCCTTCCCATCTTACCAAAGTAAAAAATCATAATTCTCTCCCTCTGTTGTCTGTACTTTCATATTCTTGGTTATGCTTTTCATGTTGTAATAATGGGAAACAAGTGTTTGTCTCTCTCCGTGTGTATGTTGGTTCTTGATCATTCATGTACTTGATGCTCTTCTCATGATAATTTTTTTTTCTGTGTTTTCTTTTTCGTTCCTCTTCCTCATTATTTCAATGGAAAGCCATTCTTTGAATTTGAAATGCTTGATAATTGATATTTGTTCTTACACAATCTCTTTCTCTTCTAGAGATGCCCCTCTTTTGGCATTCCGAGGCTAGGAGCCGGCATGTATAAGTGCCGACCAAGAAGCTTAACTGTGAGAGCGTCAGGGGATTCGGCTGGTAATCCGGTTCCAGTTTCTCCTCTTGAATTCGAGTCCCCAGTTGGGCAGCTTCTGGCACAAATATTGCAAACCCATCCACATTTACTCCCTGCAGCCATTGATCAGCAACTTGAGAACCTTCAAACGGATAGAGATGCCCAGAAAGAAGAAGCTGTGTCATCTCAAGATTTCCTTTACAAGTTAGTGTTTTCCACTTTCTCTGATATAAGCACTATTAATTAAAGTTAAAGATTGATTTCATTTTAGATTTTGGCATGACCACGCATGAATACTGTCTCGAGACATGGAAAAATATAGACAGTTGGGATAGCGAGGAAATGTCACTTGAAAGGATATAAATTAATTCTGAAACTGCAGTGAGATAGATTTATTTGAAGTATCTGTTTTCGTCCTCTCTAACCAAACATGTTTCAGAGCTGTATAGAAATAGAATCGTGGTGATGAACTGCAAATTCTGAGGTGCACTTGCTGTGCATTTGGGCATTTATTAAGATGCCGACTACATCTGTGGGGATAGACTGACATGGGATGCCATTTACTGAATTTGGCCAAGGTTTAGGTTTAGCCTATATGATTCCCTGCATCATGCTATTGCTTGCAGGAAATGGCCTCGTGATGAGCCTAAGGTGTGTGCCTTGGAACAATTCCTGGGAACCTTGGGGCATTTCCTAACAGCGTGGCAATCAAACATCCATATGGAAACCTTGACAAGTTAATAAATGTTTGTATGGTATCCTTTTGGAAAACCTGTTCTTGGTATCCTTTGCAACTCTAATATAAGCTTACAAAATAAATGTAACCATATAGTAGTTTGCCAACAGTACAGCAGTAGAAAATCCTTAAAATAGCTACAAAGACGGTTGTGACATATAGTTTGCCCAATACAAATTAATGCAGCTTTTCTATCAGAGCAGGAGGGAAATTGATTATTACAAATATCATAACATAAGTTATAAGGAAGTCATAAATATTATGCCCAATTGAAAGCCCTCGAGGATTTGAAACACGGTAATCGTATGGATGTATATGATTTGAAGGGTGTTCTAAGTCAAGGGAATTCTAGGTGGCTGAGTGTTATATACTAAAATTGACCAAAGAGGTGTGAAGTCTGAACAGGAAGAACATGCCAAACTTGATTGCAAACCAGACTTTATCATTCAAACGTGGATGGTGAATGGAAGATAGAAATAGTCTACATAGTACAAGATTCTTAAATCAAGAAATGAGTGAGTAGTTACCGTGAATAGGATGAGTGAGTAGTTACTAGAAGTTATTATGAATAAGGTGAGCAGGTAGTTATTGGAAGTTATCTTGAACTTTATTTAAAGGAGGCAAGACAACCAAGAAGAAGAACAACAAAACATCACCGGCATTGCAGTCCAATCAAGTTCACAGGATCTTCAAAACTTATTTATCAAGTAGGCATGTAATTGTAGAATGATAACCAGTAGGCGATAACTTGTAAATGGTAATTCTGTAGGTGATAGAACAATAAACGATAATTAAGTAGGCTTGCAGTTTTAATTCTATAATCCAAAATATCAAAAAGATATTTAATTATCTAGGAGTTCCAATTTATAGATGTAATCAAAGTATGAATCATTCTATAAATATAAGCATTCCTTTTCTAAGTTACTGAGTTACTTTACATTCAAATTGTTTTATTTTTTGGTTACTTTTTCAGTTAAACTATTGTTTATATGAAGTGGATTTAATCATATTGATACTTATGTAACTATGTAATAAAATTTTAAAATTACATGAGTAGATTAAAATTACCAGAAAATTTAGAAGAAAGAGAAGAATTGATGAATGTTCATGTTGAAGAAGGAAATAGAGAATTTAACCTTCTAGGAGTAGCCGTAGAAAATGGAGAAAAGGAATACAAGTTTATGAATATAGAAGAGAGATATACACTTTTTGAACGAAAGGTGGAAAAAACCAATAAAATACTTGAAGAGAGATATAGACTTTTTTTTTGAAGAAATTGAGGATGAGATTTGTGATACCCCAACAAGGATTTTGTTAACCAAAGAGCTTAGAAGGAAGAGGAAAGTCTTTTCCAATGAATAGACAAATAAAAAAATAAAACTCTAAAGAGGAAGTAGTCCAAACTGCTATTCAGAAGTTATTAATTTACAAGATAGTCCAGACTCTAGAAAAGGAAGATCCAGAGTCCAAAGAAGAAACACTAGATTCAAGTGAAGGATCAGAGATTAAAAAAAAAAAAAATTAAACGTGATCTAAAATCAGAATCATTCCAAGACGTAAGAGAACAAAAATTAAAGGGTTTTAAATAAGGAGAGAAAAAAAATTCAAAGTAGAAAGTTCAAATCATCCCAAGAAAACTAACTGGTATAAATATAGATAGACATTAAAGTCTCTTTAGTTGTCTTTTATCTCTTAATCTAAGAAACAAATCAGTCATTAATGGGTTGTTTAAGGGAGGAATAAGTGTTATACACTAAAATTAACTAAAGAGTTATGAAATCTAGACCGAGAAGAACATGCCAAACTTGATTGCAAACTGTACTTTATCACTTGAATGTGGATGGTGAATGGAAGGTATAAAGAGTCTACATGGTATAAGATCCTTAAAACAAAAAATAAGTGTATAGTAGAGGTGAGCAAAAAAACTAAAAAACCAATTAAACTGGAAAAACAAAAGAAAAATTAATAAAAAAAATCAAATCAAGAAAAAAACCGAATAAACTGATTAAAAAGCCTAAGAAAAAATTGGTTCTGTTCAGTTTTGATTTCTAAAATCTTAAACCGATTGAACTGGATCGAACCGAACTGGTTCAACTAACATTGTTCTCTCTCACCACTCTCCTCAAATTCTATCATTGTTCTTTGATTCTCTGAATGGAAACTCGAGCCTTAAAAAAATTATTACTAGAACTTTCAACACTGGCATCACCATTTGACCCTAAATTTTCAATTTTTTCCTTGCTCATACTCTATTTGTCTCTGCACGTGAACACTTCACTATTATTGTTTTTAAACAATAGATGAAGAGATAGAAAACTTTTTTTTGCATAAAAGGGATGTGCGCTTTATATGTCTATTCTTGCATAAAAGGGATGTGCACTTCTTTTATCTATCTTGGTTTCATGGATTTTTCAGGGCTGTTATAGCTTTTTTATGAATTTGTAGAAATCTTGTTGATCCTCTCATCATTTAAAAAGAAAAAGTTAGGATCATTATTTTGCACTTGTACATAATTGAAATTCTTGCCATTTAGACCAATCAATTCATCATCCATTTTCTCCACTCTGTTGGTATCAACTTGCCCTTCATAAGAAACAAAACTGGATTATATAGGTTTTTTCAATTTTTTTCCTCAATTAACTGAATAAAAAATGATCGGTTTGAACTGGTTTTGGTTTGGTTTCGGTTTTAAATTAAAAAATATAAAAATTCAGTTTGGCTGGTTTTTTTAAGTAAAAACCGAACGAAACTGAAAATATTCACCCCAAGTGTGTAGTTACCTTGAATAGGGTGAGTGAGTAGTTACCAGAGGTTATCATAAATAAGATGAGTGGCTAGTTAATGGAAGGTATCTTTTCTATTTAAAAACGGAGGCAAGACAACTAAGAAGAACAACAATTAACAACAACTCAACAAAACAAAACAAAACAACAACTACATCGCAGTTCAATCAAGTTCATAGGATCTTCAAAACATGTTATCAAATAGGTATGTCATTGTAGGTTGATAACTAATAGGCGATAGCCTGCGATAAGTCTGTAGGTGATAACTTTATACACGATAGAACAATAGACGATAATCAAATAGGCTTGTAAGTTTCTATGTAATCTGTAAGCTTGCAATTTCAATTCACCAAAAATACTAAAAAGATACTTCATTATCAAGGAGTTTCAATTCGTAGATGTAATTAGAGTATGAATATCTTATGAATATAAGTATTCATTTTCTAAGTTATTAAGTTATTTTACATTCAAGCTGTTTTAATTATTCGGTTACTTCTTCAATTGAACCACTATTTATATGAAATGGATTTAATTACATTGATACTCATGTAACTCTGTAATAAAAATTTAAAATTACATGAGTAGATCTAGAACTACATCCAGAGTTCAAACTAGTTAACTTAAAAGTTTAATCTTAAGTTACAAAGTTCTCTTAATTAAGAAAAACACAAAATAACCTAAAATCAAACACTAAGTACAAATTAGTCTATCATGGAAGAGAGCAAGAGTTTTGGCTGCACAAATCCAGACTTTGAAAAGAGAAACATTAGGGAAGCTAGATAAACTAAAGGGCCTGAAGAGAATTTCTATTTACAAACTACCAAAGTTCTGCCAAGAATCTGCATAATGACATTATCTTCAGAAATGATTCCCATTAAATATATGCACTTGAATGACATTGTAAATGTGTAGCAAATTGGAATAGAAACCCTTATTCTGGATTCTACAGCACACCCACATCTCAATAGGGCGAAGAATGCACGTTAACACAATGGTCACCGGTGGCATAAACGACATTCACGGATGCCTCTTCTTTAACATTGCACTTCAAATTAAAGCAAGCATTTCTTAATGGATCTCGTCACCGAACCATCATGTTACTTGATAACATGTGTTTAGAAAGCCCTTATACAGACTTGTTGAGAAATAGCAAAATCTGAAATGGAGGGGTGCTGTGTTCCTCCCATCAGGGTTGATAGGTATCTTCAGTTTGTTTCTTAACTTGTGTGGTTCTCCTCTGCCTGTTATGAACTTGAACCTTTTCTATTATTCATAAAGATTTCTCTTCCCTCGTGAAATATGGCTGACACCCATCTTATTTAACTGCCCAATTCAACATATGTTATTGTTGTTGTCTATCCTGAGTTACATGAAGATTGGAAAATAGGTAGTATGGCACCGATATCTAGCTCACTGCTTTGTGTTTTGCGTTTGACATTTATGTTCATTTCATCCAAAGCTTAAACAGACAGGTTTTAATTGTTGTTTGCTTGCTTTTCCAATTTTCACCCATATTTCCAAGCTTGTATTTTCATATGTACCAGTTGCTTGCTAATCATTCACTGGCATGCGATACAACAACTAACGTCACCATTCCTTGGATTTTTAGGAGAATAGCTGAGGTCAAGGAGAAAGAAAGGAGGAAGGCACTGGAGGAGATCATTTACTCCATGATTGTACATAAATTTTTAGACAATGACATTTCCATGATCCCAAAGATATCGCCGACATCAGATCCCACTGGACGAGTGGATTTTTGGCCAAACCAGGAACAAAAATTGGAATCTGTTCATTCCCCTGAAGCCTTTGAGATGATACAGAGCCACCTATCTATTGTACTGGGAGAAAGATTAGTTGGCCCCCTTGAGACCACTGTTCAAATTAGCAAAATCAAACTTGGGAAATTATATGCTGCTTCTTTAATGTATGGATATTTCCTCAGAAGAGTTGATCAGCGATATCAGCTTGAGAGAACCATGAATACCCTTCCCAAGGGATTTGATGAAGACAGGGTAAGATTTGAAGATCCAAGTCCGGCGAACAGACTCTGGGATCCAGATTCTTTGATAAGGATTCTGCCTGATAGCGGTGATCCTGACAGGGACTTCACGGATACTGGTGAAGAAAAATCATATAGACTAAGATCATATGTGATGTATTTAGATGCGGAGACACTGCAAAGATACGCAACTATAAGATCCAAGGAAGCTATTTCTTTGATCGAAAAACAAACTCAAGCACTCTTTGGGAGGCCAGATATAAGGATTGCTGATGATGGTTCCATTGAGACAGCTAGTGATGAAGTGGTTTCAATAACATTCTCAGGACTTACAATGCTAGTCTTGGAGGCGGTAGGTTTTGGATCTTTCCTATGGGATGCAGAAAGCTATGTTGAATCAAAATACCATTTTTTCAACAGCTAAAACACATTTGTATATTGATTCTGCAGATTTGTAAATTACAACGCAAGGTCTTTTTCTTTGTTTTAGTGGTTAAAATGGAACACAATAGCTGCGAGGTAGATGGTAAAAGCATGATGTAGGAAAGCAAGCTCCAAGCAACGACTTCTCATGCCTGTGTAGTATCAGAAATGACTCGAGTGTTATCTTTCCCCGTCATGCATTTTGCTTATGTTTTTCTGGTCGTTTAGCTGTATATGCGGTCAGCATACATCATCTCCAGAGCAGATGATACTGTGGAAAACCAAAAAAAATCATCGAAATGTTTATATTTTATTCCAAAAAATCACTGTCCAAGTACATGACTGATGCCCTAGGTTTACTTTTAATTCTATAATCGACAATTAATAGCCCTAGCTTTCTAGAAATTTTGACCTGGCAAGGCCATTATTTTATCTGGCTGCTTTCATTACCTTGTGACGTTAGAATCTATCCATCCATCCATCTTCTTCTTCTTTTCAAGTTTATCTCGTGAAAGTTCTCATCAACCTGTGGTCGTAAATTCCACCATCAAACGAATCTCTTTGACCTTTTGATATTGACACAAATCAGTTTTACGAGAGCTGCATTAAATGTGAAGAAAGGGTGTTCAAACAATCATCTCATTTATTTTAATCAACACCGCAAAGGTGAGCTCTTCTGACACTGCTATCGTGCCAACAAGGCTTGCATTTCTGTTCGTTGTAAGAATCACTTGTTCTTTTAGTATTGCAAAGAATACATTACTTAGTATACAATATAGAGAACAAAAGCAGACAACGCAAAGGGGATGTAGCTCAGATGGTAGAGCGCTCGCTTAGCATGCGAGAGGTACGGGGATCGATACCCCGCATCTCCACTTTTTCTCCCCTCTAAAAACAGAAATACGCTAAGTTTATTTTTGCTTTCTCGATAGATAGGTGAAGAGGATTTTGAAAAACTAGTCCTGAATATCCGCAGAGCACACATGAAGAAGTTATACCACTCGGTTTTTCTTCGTTACAAGTCAATAATATAGAACATGATAACCATGCCCTACACGCATGTTGAGCATTTGGAAAATAATGGTAGATTTAAATATAGTGTAACTAAAAAAAATTAAGATAATTTTTTTATAAAATATTAAGACAATAATATTTTGTATTGATTTTAATCCACTCAAATTAACTTATTAAATTCGTTATGAAGGTTGTCATGAGATCCTAATAAACCTATACAAAGAGAATAAAAAAAATATTAAACTTAATTATCAACCAACCAATTGCTGAAGATGAAATTAAAAAAAAAAATAGTTGAGTTAACTTTTGTTAACTTGTCAAATCTAGGTTATGAGATTGAAATAACCCTATGAAAAGTAAATTAATATAAATTATGAAATTTAATTCTTAATCAATTTATTGTTGAAAGATAAAATTTTAAAAAATAACACAAAAATCACCTAAGTCAATCGACAAAATCTGTGATATGGATCATGAGATTTGGATAACCTCGTAAAAAAAAAAACCAATCAACCTAATATTAAAGGATGAAGTTAAAAAAAATCAACTAAAAAATTAAAAAAATCCAAGTCAACTAACTTAATCCGTGACTTGAGTTATAAAACCGTAATAACAATATATGAAACAAATAAAAAAATTAATTTTTAATTAATTTAATTTTAAAAAATTAAATTAAAAAAAATAACTCAAAATAATCCATATTAATCCAACAAATTCAAGTCAGAAAAAATCATATTCTTGCTAATATTTATTTTCTTACGCTAAAAAAAAAAAAAAGAGAGCAGGTTCCACGAGAAAGAGCAGGCCAATATTTTCTGTTCTAAAGGGAAAAAAAGAACAATAAATTTCTGATAATTTGAATGGTAAATGCATACAGCCAAAACTTGGGCTTGAAATTTGTAAAAAATGTTGATAATTGTGATATTAAAATTGTAGTCTAGCTGATTATGTTGACCTCTTGTTGACAATCATAAAACGCAACATTTTTCAAGTTAATTAGCCATGTCGATTAAGTACTCTGTCGTCGACTAGTCGGGTTTTTTTTTTTTTTTTTAAGTATTTTTAAAAAATAATCATAGAATACAAGTCAGCTTCTCTCTCTCTATCCTTTGAGCGGTTACTCACAGCATCCTTCATTTCCCGCAAAGCCCTTCAACTTGCGTATCAAAACGGTGAAACCACCCCTTGACCATACTGCCTCTATATTTACTGATGGACGAAATTGCCCTGCACACATCTCATTGGACATCTTACTAATGATATACATTCTTGACTTTTTATATTCGTTTATCCATTGGCTAATCTCACAATCAAATATTAAATATTGTTTGTTATGTCATCAAGTGGTTGGACCACATCAAAGCTGTTGAAAACGAACCCCCCCTATCATGTTTTGACACGCAAGCATTCGGCAGCGCTATATATATATATATATATATATATATATAAAGCCTAGTTGGTTGTAAATTATTGAGATGGATGGAACATCTAGCGAGTATGATGCATACGTGTCTTCATGCATAGTAATCCAAATTAATATCTAATTGAGATGTCTTTATTAAGTAATAAAGCATAATTTAATATAGTAGAAATATTATTTTTTTCCCCTAAATTATTCCCTTTCAATGTATACGAGCTGCATACGTGTCTTCATGCATAGTAATCCAAATTAATATCTAATTGAGATGTCTTTATTAAGTAATAAAGCATAATTTAATATAGTAGAAATATTATTTTTTTCCCTAAAATATTCCCTTTCAATGTATACGAGCTGCCAAAATGCACTAACCACTCGCCAATGTTCCAGTTGGTAACAACAGCAACAATTATAGTGTTTTTCCTTATCTTCTCCCTGCCTAATCTGATACAAATGAAGATCACAATGCTATGAATTTCATATATATATATATATATATATATATATAAGTTTTGTATATATGTATGAACAAAACAAAAGGGTGTGACTAAATTATCATAGCTACTCTTATAAAATGCTATTCAATAAAATAGTGTTTCGTGTTTTTTGTTTTTTAATTTTATAGGACGTGAGTTTTCATTATAGTGCAAGACACAAATTAATGGATATCGCTACAGTTAAATTATCATTTTTCCCTTTATTATCTGATTTCTAAAGCTTTGCTTGAGGATAAAATAGCCTAGTTTTATAGTAAATATAAATCTTAATTGGTTTCTTGAAATTTTAAGTAAGAGACTAGTTATATATTAAGGAAGATATGGTCAGCATATTCATCATATCTAAAATAAGTTATATTGTTATTTGTTTTAAAATAAAATATGTTTGTTATGCTTCGGGTTTACCCAAACCTACTATTTTTATTTTAAAATTAAACTAAAGAGTGGTTTTAGATTTGAGTCTGTAAATGACATCATCTCCACATTGACAAAGAATATGAATTGGACCTGATATACATATGTAGTTGCCGATTTAAATATTCGATAATCAACATTCAAAGATAAGAGTCAAATATGAATCTTTTAGAGTGGGTTGAGCTCTCAAAATAAATAACATCTTACATATTATTATAAACATAATTATGCATGTATAAAATTTCCAAACTGAGCTCCCAACGTTCAAGAAAGATATTCAAAACACAAGCAAATCATATAAACAACATAAACATGTACTCACCAATTCAAATATTCAATAATCAACGACCAAGGATAGAAATCAAGAATGGATCCTCTATCATAGGTTGATTTCTTAAAATAAGTCATAATAATTGATACACACATGTATTTTTCAATTCAAATATTCGATGGTCAACATCCAAGAATGAAAGTCGAGAGCAAATCCTTTAATTTGGGTTGAATTGGATTCTCGAAATAAATGACATCTCATATAATAACTCAATGGCGATACCTTAAATTTCTAAACCAAGATCAAACTATTATGCCTCGCATATTCAACTCCACAACAATAAATCCCTGATGACTTTATATTCTCGAGATTACAATGCAATGATGCGGACCGCCTCAAATATCCATCTCAATTCCTAAGAATCAAGTAAAAAAAATCAATGCATGATACAATTAAAATTACTCAAAAAAATTACTAGGGGTTCAAAAACAAATTTAGAGAGCTACTGGAAATGAAAAAAAGTTGTTGGAATCTGACTAGGTTAGTAGTGGTGTGTGGATCTATGCACTGCCATATGAAAGTTGTTTTAAAATACAAGACGCATGTGACTCACACATCGATACTACTTCTTTCTTTCTTTTTTTTAGGGATTTTTAAACTAAAAAGATTAAAATTATCAATCTTAATATTTTATTTCCTAAAATAAATAGAAAAAATAAAAATATAATAAAAAATATTTTTCCATATTAAATAAAAAATAATAATAACAAATTTTCCCCTAAAAAATCATCATATAACTTAGAATCCACAACCACAATCATTAAGAGGGTTTGACAACGAGTTTTAACCTGATTTTTTTTAAAATTAAAAAAATTGCTTTAGATTTTATTATTATTATTAGATCATTTTAATAATAATAACTAATTTTCCCCTAAAAAATCATCATTTAACTTAGAATCTATAACCATAATCATTGATCATTAAGAAGAGATGTTTGACAATAAATTTCAACATTATTTTTATCAAAATATAAATTTTTTTTTGTTTCAAATTTTTTTTTATATATTTTAATGTGTTGATATCTTTAAAAATAACTGTTCGCGCACTTTGAAATATCTCAAACCAACAAAGACATTGGCCTGAAAAAACAGCTACAAATTGCAGATACCGCCACCACCTCATATCCCACAGTACAGTGGATATAACGTAAAATTGAGACTTTAAAAGGGCATTGTTGTACATAAACTCAATTCGAAAACGACCGCAGGCTAATTTAACCCTTGTTAAGACCAGTCTCTTCCACTCTCATATTCCTTCTCCTTCTCGTCCCCATTCATGTTCTTCGTACATATAAAAACTTGCAGAGAAAGCAAAGAAGGATAGGGGAGTGAGAAAAACAAGAAATACTAAGAGAAAATTAGGTCAAAAGATAAAAATGGATTGCTTATGTTGTTGGTCTGTCTCGAAACCTTTGTATCTCCTCCTCTTCTTTTACTTCTTTTCTTGCACTGCCAAAGCAGCTTTCAATCTCTCCACCATCTCCTTTGATGAAGGTTACAGCCCTCTCTTTGGCGATGGCAATCTTGTTCGCTCTCCTGACGGTAGAAGCGCCCGCCTCCTCCTTGATCGCTTCACAGGTATTCATATCTATATGTATTTAATGAAAATCTGCATGTATGCTTATACTGAATTTTGCATATAATTATATATACCGTTGATCGATCGTTGATTTTTGGGAATTTCAGGTGCGGGTTTTATTTCATCCAGGATGTATAAATATGGATTCTTTAGTGCGAATATCAAGTTACCAGGCTATTACACGGCCGGTCTCTGTGTTGCCTTTTATGTGAGTGACAAGCAATAATCATATATTCCTTTCGAGAAACAAGAAAATTGTTCTCCGTTTTTTTTTTTTTTTTTTTATTATTATTATTTTATTTTATGTATTGCCTTGTCTTTTCAAAGGTAAGCTTTTTGGTTTGACAAGGAATTTGAGTTTATTCTGGCTTTGTATGGAGGAAAAGTTCAACTCTAATTTGAATTTGCTCACCATGCTTCTTTTCGGCAATTAATTGATCTCTTAAGGCTCCATTTATGATCACTTATCTTTCCTCGTTAGTTTTTTGGAAGATTTAATTCTTGCTTTGTTATTTTAAATTTTCCACGAGGAATTTAGTTGTTTTGGACCCACATATTGATTAATAATCCTTAGTTTCATCTTCGTTATAAAAATTTCCCATACAAACATTTGAATTCGGTTCTGCATATATGGTTTTCTTTTTTCTATTTCCTCTATGCTTTCACAATTACCTATTGTAAATTTAGATATTGCACCACGTTTTTTTTTAAATTTAGATTTTTTTTTTAATTTTTTTTGAATTGTTTTAATGTGTTGATATCAAAAATAAAATTAAAAAAATAAAAAATATATTATTTTAATATATTTTTAAACGAGAAATACTTTAAAAAAACAATAATTAACACAATAACCACTCTCTACTGTAAAACTGGGGGAGGGACTTGGGACATCGAATTTATTTGTTTAGAAGAGTAGTATTAATAAATTTAAAGTCAAACTAATAAATACAGAATTGTAGTTATCATGGTCAATGTATTATTATATATCAATCATAAATGATGATCGATGATGTTATTTTGAACGCGCACGCAGACATCGAACGGGGACGTGTTCAAGAAGACCCATGATGAATTGGACATTGAATTCCTGGGAAACACCAAGGGGGAGCCATGGAGGTTCCAAACAAACTTGTATGGTAATGGAAGCACAAGCCATGGCAGAGAAGAAAGATATCGATTGTGGTTTGACCCCTCCAAAGAGTTCCATAGGTATAGCATTCTATGGACAGCAAAGAACATCATGTGAGTTGTCTTCTAGCTCCCTCGATCTTACTTTATATCCACTTGCTTTTTGCTTCTTCACATTTTGTTTAGTTATGGGATTTCTTGGACTTTAGACATGGCCTAATTTAAGTTTTTTCTTGTTTGAACTCTGAGAATTGCGTGAGAGATGTTAATACTAGCTAGTGGACAAACGTGAAGTTAACGAGATGCATTTCTAGATTGCTTGTGAGGCCAGATTGGTTTTGGTGGGACATGCCAATTTGGCCTCAAAAGTCGGCTAATTTATTGTTTTTCATCAACAGTATTGTATCCTCTTAAAACTTCCAATTATGTTCTCTATATTTTGGTAATTTAAAAGCTTTTTCATCCTTTCAGTTTCGGCTACATTATTTTCCTTGGGAATCTTGGTCTCCCAGATTATTATTCCAAACGGAGATTGTGTCGATTTTTTTGACAGTAAAAGTTGTCAAAATTAGTCAGCATTTAAGACTCCGAATTCCCTCTCGATCTCTTGGATCGAGTAAAAACGAGTAGTGATTTTGCCTTTAGCAACACGTACCTTCTGAAACTGAAAATTCAAGTTTTACTCGGACTGAATTTGCAATTTCTGAAAACGAAGCATGGAATTGTATTTGTAACTTGGATTATTTGAAATATATCATTCATTTATCTATCTTTCCCCTCATACTCAAGTTTATCATCTTCCAACTCTCTAAATTCCATCTTAAATTTAAATGATTCCTCCTCGTTTACTCTGCCATTTCCATCCAAGTTATACTTTGTTCTTTAACCTGCAAGCCTCCACATCGAAAACGATCGGCATCAAAAAGATTTTCTTTATTTATTTTGGAAACTCAATTACCATGCATCCAACAAAATAAAAATAGCATTGCCACTAGCGACGTGATCGTGGAAAAGAAAAACCCAGATTCCACATGCCTCTATTAATAACAAGAGTCAATAAACCAAAATTAGAGTTGTCTTGAGATTGAAAAGCTAACAAAATCGACAGGAAAAGCTGACCATCTTTCCATTCTCCACTGGTAAATCATGTTGATATATATTAATTAGAGCAGTTTGCTTCAAATCATCATAGTAATCGGGTTATGGGTATTTTATTGTGAGTATAGAAGAAGAAATCTTGAAGATCAAATGTGTTTTCTTTTGGATATAAACAATACTAAATATGAAATTAACTAAGTTAAAATATATTTTAGTTATTTAGTTAAAAACTTAGTATGCAGCTTAATGGAATAATGTTGACGTACGTAGCAAGTTTGATTTGTAAAAAAATTTCTAACATTATTTTTTTTACATTCTAAAATTTACACCGACTGCTTTAAGTGAATTGATGGTTTTAATTTGTACCAAGCAAATGCTATTATTCCCCTCTTGATCTTTTGTAAAAAAATGCTATTTTTTTGCTCCTCTTGATCGAAATTAACATGTGACGTGTGGTTGTGAATTTTTAGATTCTACATTGACGATGTCCCCATCCGAGAGGTGATTCGCAATGAAGAAATGGGCAGCGAGTTCCCATCGAAGCCAATGTCCTTGTATGCTACGATATGGGATGCGTCGAATTGGGCAACTTCTGGTGGGAAATACAAGGTCAATTATAAGTATGCACCCTTTGTGTCCGAATTTAAGGACTTGGCCCTCGAGGGCTGCCCTTCTGACCCCATCGAGGAATTCCCTTCATTTGATTGCCATGAGAGTGATACTGCTAGGCTCGAGAATGCCGATTATGCCACGATCACGCGGCGGCAACGTTCGGCAATGCGTCGATTTCGCCAACGTTACATGTATTATTCTTATTGCTATGATGCGTTAAGGTATCCTGTGCCACTACCAGAATGTGTTATAATTCCATCGGAGAAGGAGAGATTCAGGGACACTGGTAGATTGAAATTCGGTGGCAGCCATCAAGGTGGCAAACGCCGTTCAAGGCGCCGAGGCCGAGGCCGAGTTCAAGCTTCTAATTTAGAAAATGATCCGGATATGTGATACCAATTCGTTCATTTGTAAACTATTTTGTATGGGGCTTCCATTTTTTTTATTTTTAAAAAATAGTTGTTATTATATATAGAGAAAAGGATTGAATAATCTAATTTGGTGATTATATTATTGCAGCTGCATGGCTTGGATTATTTGTTGGTTCATCTTGATTAGCATATGAACTTCTCCATTGAGTACGCTTGATCATTGCCAGAATAATTATTAAGACATTATATATAGTATAATTGATACTCCTGTATAACAATACCGTCCAACAGTTAGCTAGCCATGATGATCAAAGTCTTGCACCGTACTATTTTCGTGTGTGTATATATATATAATTCATAGCTATGCTATAAAGGAGATTTAATTAAATATCAAATGTTTCCCTTTTTAATAATCTAATTATCAAGGGCTAACTGAAAAGGAAAAATCATTGTTCCCCTTCTCCCAAAAAAAACTCTTCATACAAATAATTTTTTTTTATCTTATTTTTTCAATTTTATTATTTAAGATTGAATTTAGGATTGAACTTTATAATTTATCATGTTTTGCTTTTTTTAAAATTATTATAGTTTCATGATATGGATTACGAGTTTTGCAAGTCAACACAATTGACTTAAGTTTTTTTGATTTTTTTTATAATTATTTTTTTTTCAGTCTTATTTTTTAAAATTTGGATTGATTGAGAATTAAACTTAATAATTTGTTTTTGTTTGTTTCTGTAAAGTTTTTCTCGTTTCATGAATCGAGTCAAGGGTTTAACGAGTTAACCTAAGTAGACTCGCATCTTTTTTTGTTTATTTTTTAATTGATTTTTTTTTAATTTTATTTTTTAACATTAGATTGATCGATAATTGAGCTTTAATATGTTTTTTATTTTATTTATATGAGGTTATCATAATATTATAATCCGAGTAATGGATTAAATGTTAACCTGGATTGACTTATGTTGTCATCTAAATATTAAAAAAAAATATCTTAAAACTTTTTTTTAATGAAATTATGTTTTCTTAATAAAACTGTGTGTGAGAGCTAAAATTAATCAAAATCGACGGCCATGTTGAGTACAATGCCAGCATACAAACAAGGTCAAGATCTCATAATGAATATGATTAAACTTGAAAGGGAAGTAAAACCACCTAATGTTAAGTTTCTCTAATTATATGCTGAGTGCAATACCAGCATTCTTTAATTATGATTAAGATCATCATTGGTGAATATTACTGACGAGAAGCTTAAGCCCTAATTCCAATAATAAACCTATCAAATTAAAATAAAAAAAAAAACAATTCCAACATTAAAAACAGTACATTCTTGATGATATTAATTAACAAAAACCTAAAAGAGAAACATTTTTACTATGAATTATATTGTAGCATATGAGTAAAATCAATCATTGTGGATTGTAATAGTATTTTCTTTTTTTTTAAGCTATTTTTTTTATTTAAATATAATTTTTTTAGTTTTTTTTTCAATATTGTATTTTCTGGAAATTAAAATTGATGATTTATTTTATTTTATTTTTTATTAAGTTATCATGGCTTTAAAAAAAAGCTTTGAAAAAAAAAATTTAGCTACTTCCAAAAATTATAAATATGGACACCAAAATTGATAGAGTGGCAAATATACATGATTTTTTTTAATAATGTTTAATGCTTTTTACGAAATTTTGCCATTTAAAAATTTTCCACATTACTTTTTTCTCTTTACTTTAAAACTTTTATATTTTAGTCTAGATTTTTATTTTTCTCATATTTTAATCTTTGGGTTGTAAGAGAGGAAAGAGAATCGTTGAAGAATAGTGGAGGAGAGAAAGAATTTAGTAGGTGAATTTTCATTAACAAATAACCAAATTTAATGTTAATATGGTTCTCTTGACAAAATGAGTTTTATTACGGTGATTTTGAGCTTCTGTTTTGTTAGAAAAAATAGATAAGGTTTTAAAGAGAGGTTTTTTTTTTTGTTTAATTTTTTATTTAAAAATTAATTTTGAGGTGTTTTGAGTAGATAAATTAGTTTAGTGGGATTTTAAAAATGTTTATTAGAGACTTTTAAATAAAAATATATTGAAAAATAAATTCTTAAATCTAAAAAATCTCAATCTGATCTTATAACCTCCATTCGAAGGGATCGTTTGCTTTATTATTTTTTTAAAAAGCAAAGGGCAAACAACTTAAGCAAAACAAATTCAAGGCCAGGTTGGCAGAGCCCATCTGTATGGCTAGATGTCTGCTCCTTTTTATGTTTTTTTTTTTCAACTTTTTTTGGGGTTTTAAGGAAATGCGCTGTAGAAAAAAAAAGTCTTTGCATTATATTTAAATTACTGTTTAATTTTATTCTTAAATAATATTAAAGGTTTTTATAGGAATGTTACCAATTGTTTTCTATTACTGTGTCTCTAATATACAAAAATAAGAAATGAAAGGTTGCTCATGAATATTTAATAAAATAAGATTTATTTCCTTTAACTTTAAGTGAACTTTTTATATTATTTTATTGCAATTTTTTTAATCACATACATGATATCAAGACATTATCTTAGTATTTTTTTAAAAAATTATTTTCAAGATCATTATAGGTTTTTATATAAGAAAATAATGCTTTCAATAAAAAAAAAATAAGTTTTTTTAAATAATCAGAAATGCATTAATAAAAAAAATTAAGTTTAGGTTGAAGAAATATATTTCTTTTTAATTGTTCATTGTCTTCTTTATAAATGTCCTTCAATTAAATTAAAAATAAATTATAAAAAATAAGGTTATTAAACTCAGTCATGGGCTAAGGCCCAAGTTACGAGTCAAAGGAGGCAACCTAGTTTGATCCAAGTCAATCTAAAACGTCATTATTCTAATTTTTTAATAAAAAATTAAATTAATATTTTTATTTATTTATTTATTGCAAAAAAAACAAATTAGATTTTAGTCCAATCACGAGTGTTAGTTCAACATGATATAGGACTCGATTAATAAATCACCTTGTTATTTAGATTTTTTTAATAATATTATTAAAAAATTCTTTATTATAATGCTTGGACTACAAACAAGATACCAAACACACACTAGTGAAGCACTAAAACGTAAAAGCTTGTAAACTTGAGGTTATCAATTTGAATGCCATAAATTTTAAGTTCATTAAAAATTTATATGATTGTTAACTTTAAAATCTTGAAAAATTAATCGAGTTATATATAAATTAACTGGACGCCAACGGTTAACAAAAAAGAAAAGAAAAGTAGTAGCCTCTACTCGAGACTAGAGTCGCTAAGATACGATTTCGTTGTAAGAGGGCATCAGGAAAAAAATGAAAGCAGCAAGCATGATGATAGATGCTAACAATCTGACCTGAAACAAGTTCCACAGACTATCTAAACAATTCCAAATCCTTTCCCTCATGCAATGAAGCACATACATTGCAATGGAAAAGAGGAAATAATGATCACTGTCCCTCTTCATTTCATTAATATTCTTCTAAGCGCATGCTGCTAGTTTTAGGAAACACAAATCTTCCTACAACATGCTCCCTTGCAATGATCTTTGATCTCAAAGACTCTCAGTCAAACAACGGAAGAAGAAATAAAACCAAAGATGTAGAGAGAAAAATGTGCCCGTATCAATTCCGCAATGAAAGTAGAAAGAAACGTAAAGATTGCAAGTTTTAAATCATTAAAGGGAAAGGTATTAATCACAACAGTTTCTGAAGTTACATCTGAAAATCTGTAAAGAATGAATGTATTACTGTATAAACAATCCACACCCTGTATGAACATCAAAACTATGCTAGCGATCAACAAAAAGTACATTAGAGATGGCAGAAAAAAGAAACTCATGGGAGCTGGAATAGTCCCCCGATTTGATTATTTCCTGATGGAGGGTCAATAGCAACCCAAAGTAATGAAATACAAATCGAAAGGAGAGCCGACCAAACGTATATGATGGTGGGTGTCCTCCCTCGTCTTCCCATAAGCCCTTTTACAAAGGGGTAGAAATGAGCCAGGACCCAGAAGCTGAAGAACACACCTCCGAGTAATTTGCTCCACTGAGGTGCTTCGCTATATATAGTTCGGGAAACACCGACTGCAATTGCAATGAAGTTAGTCATAATGATTGTGCAAGGTAGTATCATAAGAGATGTTCATTTGAATAGATAGAGATCAGAAAACTCATCGTCAGCATCATCTCCAGCTGATTTAGATGTCAGTGTGAATGAAATCTCAATCCCTGCAATCACCTTCAGGAGCCCCTGGAGCACGGCAGCAAGATGCGCACTTGTGCCTCCAATTAACCAGAACTGCTCATTCCTCCACCACTCCTCCAGTTCAATTCCAGACCAGTTGATCTCAAGCACAGCAAGAATGCAAAGGGTCACGCTGATGATAAAGAGGTATACTAGGAACGTGACAGTTAGAGACGCAACGATGAACTGATTGGTGAAGAGTGAAAATGCGGGAATGAAGCAGTAAACAACGAGGAATATAGAAGTGAAAGGGTAAATTCCAACATTGAGGTAGGCAATCCTCTGCAGAAGCTTCAACCTTGGACCACCCAGAAGGGCGTTGTTGCGAGAAAAGAATATCTCGACAGAGCCAGTCGCCCACCGGAGAACCTGATGAAGTCGATCAGTAAGGTTAATAGGGGCAGTCCCACGGAATGCATCCCTCTCAGTCACACAATAAACCGATCTCCATCCTCGTCCATGCATCCTATACCCAGTGACAACATCTTCAGTTACAGATCCATAAATCCACCCAACGGATTGGCCCCATTCAGTTTTATCTTCATACCAGCAAGAGATGACATTCACTGCCTCAGCAATTGTGGCTAGATGTAGGGGCCTAGGGCCAGTTAGAGCACCAGGAGGTCGTCCGTATTTGACATATGAATTGTCTGCGAGGGGAAGACCTTGAAATGCTGCCACCCTTACTGAATCAAGAAACAAACTTGAATTACCAAACTTTCTAGGAATAAGAGGAGCTTTGATTTCCTGATTCTCTGCATCTTCCATTCCATGAGATTGGCTGATTTCTGGGGCAGAAGCAACGGCAGCCTTCTTGCGACGGCCGGAGAAGCAGCTGCTATGATCTTCATACCTTGGAGGATCGAAGTCATAGAAGGCAGTCCGACGAAAGAGGCATCCTGTTCCAACATATACTGGACCTTGTATCCCATCAAGGGCTCGCATGTTGACATCAAAGAAAACAGTGTTGTGATTGGCATAGCGGTCAGATGGATCAATTCCTTCGAACCTCTGAGGAAACTGAACATAACAAATGCCTTCCCCACCCCGGTCCATCATGAAGCATATGCCTTCTCTCAATGCCTGGGAGTTGTATATGTAGTGGTCACAGTCAAGGTTAAGAATGAAAGGTCCATTAGACATAACAGCGGAGGCTCGAACCAGTGCATTCATCGCCCCAGCCTTCTTGTTGTGATCATAACCAGGTCGCTTTTCACGAGAAACATAAACCAACTCAGGAAGGCGAATGTCCACTTCAGATAGGTTCATGGATTTGCTATCCCCTGCGATTCCTTTTAGTGGTTCATCACTAGGAGGCTGCAACATTACCTGTAGTTAAATGTTCAGCCTGTTATTCAGCACATACAATCTCACTCCATATAAACATTTAAATAAATTTCAATGAAGTTACTAACTAGCATGTTGGGCAAGTAATGCGTTTGCAATGGAGCTCTAGCAACATTAAGCCTATAACTTTTGCCTGTGAAATCAAGGGAAGTAACATTCCATATAGCAAGCAAGATGCGATGAGAAATTAATGGATGCTTTGTGTCTGTTATGTTCGACAACCAAAAAAAAAAAGAGTTACTGTAATAAATTCATTAGAAGTTCTAATGCAAGTTTTAGAACAAGTAATCTTACCTGTAAGATGCTGGCATGATCACCCCTAGTATGCTCAGGTGCTGGAGCTGTCCAGGTGCCAGGCCAATGGGTTCCATCAGCCATCCAGGTAGCCTTTGGGATCTTCAATCTATCCATTGGTTCGTCATCTACTTTCTCTTTCCATCTTTTCATTGCCTTAAGCTCTTCTTGAGTATTATAGGCATCAGATCGGCGGCGAATTGAATCAGAAAGGCCGTTAATTCGAACCTTGAATTCATCATACTCACGTTTTGCCCGCCTTCTATCTCTAACAAAATCTGGGCGGATTTTATTCTTGTAAGGATCTCTTCTCATATTGAAATAAGATTCTGGGTTTCTAGGCTCAATTCCATGTTTCCTACAAAATGGAACCCACAAGCTGGCAAAACTAGCAGCCTCTGCCATGGCTTCAAAAGTTAGCAAAGCACCTCCATCATCAGAAACATAACACGAGAGCTTCTCGACTGGGTAGTCAGCTGCAAGAATAGACAGAATGGTGTTTGCCGTAACAAGGGGTGGTTCTTTCTCTGGATCTGCAGTAGAAACAAAGATATCTATGCCAGGAAGGTCAGATTTTCCTGTTGGATTACTTGGACTAGGAGTTTCGAACTTCTCCTTCAGAGCATCAAGGTCAGTAACACGGTTAATTGGACAAAGCTTCGGGAGCTGGTCAAGTAGCCAAGAAAAAGCAAACCAGATTTCACAAACTGTAGACATGCCCCACAACCATCTTGCATCTTCGTTAGGATTTGAGACCCTCCAACGCAGGAATAATGCAAGAACAATCATTCGGACAGGGATTAGAAGCCTGCAAGAATAGTTCAGCATAATGCATGAATTATAAAATCATATAGCTCACATGTGAAAAGCGAAAGCTCTCAGAAATAAGTAAACATAAACTCAGAATAATCATTTCGTGAAATGATAACCTAAGAAAAACAAGCAGAAAACTTCAAAATTTGCTGAAACTGTGGAAGTTGTAGTATATATAGCGAATCAAAGATGGAACTGAAGCCAAAGTAATGCAAAGTGATCCCAAAACCTACAGAGTTATATAGCGATTTAAACTCCAAAGGTTATATAATCCACATGCCCACCAACGCAGATTGAACTAAATCATTCCTAACCAAAGAAACAAAGAAATATAGAACCTTTCAATTCATAGAATTAGTCAAATGTTGAGAAGGTTCATTATCCAAGACTGACTATGAGGACATCTCTTGCTGTTCTGCAACTCTTTGTTTAGCTTCCCTGTTATTTACCACCCAATACATTGCAATGATGTAAAATCAGTTTCAGAAAACAAATTGTTTTATCCCTAGAAATTACGCATGACTTGAAAACGCAACCGGCAAACTTACGTTACAAGAACGGATGAAAAACCTACCCCTGAAGCTCTGTATCATTTATTCACCACTCCAAATATGCAAGGGCAGAGAGAAAAGAAAAATCACAGCGCGGAGCAACTAAAAGAGAATATGAGAAGAGAATTGGTGTTCTTACCGATATGGAGCAATAACTTTAGTAGATATTTTCAATTCACGGGTAAGGGGTTTCCATTGTTTCTCAACAAAAGATTTCGGGACACCACTAGTACCCTCATCATTGCCTTTCACACCATCAGTTGGGCACAAAGCATTTCCATACCCATAATTCGTCATTGACTCGAATAAATATTGGGAATAATCAAGCTCACCACTCTGGCTCTTGGCCAAGGCTTTACTGGATTTACCGAAAGATAACCTCCTTCTATGCAACTCGGGCACATCATGACTCCTATAAGGTTCTTTGCAACCAGGGCATATCCCGTCACCAGTAGCCAGGACATCCTTATAACAATCCCTACAAATCTTGTATTCACATTCACAAGGTACTAAATCAACGCCACGTTTATCAGCAATGACCTGAGCATCACAACCTGGCACCGCACAAAACGACCCGTTTGCACCTGCCACTCGAGGATGGCATGTTTGGGACTCCATCATTTTTACTTTCAAACGCGCACGAGTAGCGCAATTATGCCCTCCTGTAAACATAGAATTCGACGTGAAACTCCTCTCCGTCTTCTTTTCATTCTCTGCAGGGATTTCCAGTGGCTGGTTATCAGGTGTGGGCGGTATCTGGACTGTATACGTAGCAAATTCTACACTGCCAATTTCACTATCAAGATCCTCCCTTGAGTTACTATAGTGGTGGATTGTGGGTGCTCTTCTTAGATGGTATGGATCAGCAGCAGCCATGTTGCTGGCTGTGCAAATCCTTAGCAGACAATACCGAACTAAACAGACCCTGAAATTAATTTGAAAAGTATTTTAACAAGTGGGTATGTAATAGCTACCAAAAAAGTATTCACATACACAGATTACAAAAACAGCCCAAAATCATTCCCCCCCTCCCCTTTTTTTCTATCCAATCTCTTTCTTCATCCTCTCCTTACAAGACAGGAAACATGGGCTATATGGAAAGTGAAGGGAAGAAATCTGAAAGCAGAACTCAGTTATGTGACCACTGATAACGTTGACAAAAAAAAAAGGGAAAGGGAAAAAAAATTGTGTCTATGGAGAACACAGAGTCTGGGGAAAGTAGTTGAGAAACAGAGTAAACAGAAAAGGTAAATTAATAAGAAAGTTTCTTACAAAGCGTCCCTACTTGAACAACCCAAAAAAAGAAAACAGAGGGACCAGGTCCAATTCAAAGCCTCAAGCCACTAGCATCATTTTTTTTATTGAAACCTATCATATCAACACCCATACCAATAATGTCTCTCCAAAAACAAAAACAAAAACAAAAACAAAAACAATGCGAGGTCTCTCCAAAAATGATCTGCGCCCCTGTTGGTGGCTTTTGGAGAGGATTAATAAAATTTCCTATTATGGAAAGCGAGAGAATTTACAGTTTCAACGCTTGTAATGACGACGACGACGACGATGTTTTTGTTTCCCTTCGATTGGGGTATTGAAGGAAAGGATGTGAAAGCGAGACCTCTGAGGATTTTGCAATAAAGTCAGTGAAGAGAGTAAGGAAACTTTAGATTTTTTTCAGGGCATTTTCCTTTCGTCAGGATTTCAAGACACACATTCACACACCTTATTAAATGATGGGGCAAGTGATGAACATTGTTCTATCATTGATATCCTTACTACCATAATATAGTGATTTATAAATCATTGTATTTATATTATTAAGATTTTCGGTGTGATTTTTATGTTCGTGTAATCTTGTGTGAAAAAAAAAGGCTAGCGTGAATTATATATTTTCATTTTTAAATATGTTAACAAGTTTAGTTTAAATATGTGAATTAATTTTGATCTGGTCCTCAATGGAGTGCATGTAATTAAGTTTAATAATCACTTTCTAGATGCTATTTATAAAATAATTAAAGTGCACAAATCCTCTGTACGTCACCACTCTCACGAGTCACGAGACTTGTTCCAACTTCTAACAGCCAAAATCAGTCCAGGAAATTTACCTATACGACCCAGTTCTTTAAAAAGACTCCCTAACTTTCGTTTCTCGCAGTTCCGTCGCTGGATTTTCAGGTATTTTTTTTTATCACACTCGGTTTCTATGTTTTCATTTATATATTTTGAGGGTTTATTTTCAACAAATTTAGTTGATAGAGATAGGGTTTTGCAGTTTGCATGATACGATACTAGTAAAAACAATGAAGGCTGTGTCTTCTTAACATGATATATTGTTATTTAGCAGGGCACGCAAGAGTAAATTTTATATTTTCTCATGTTGTGTTATTGAGTCAGTCTTGGTTTTTAGCAAATTGGCAAGACGTTATGGATGAGAATGATTGCTGAGTTTAACTCAGGTTCTGTTCAAAACAAATTTTTATGGCTCCTCTCCACTGTCTGGTCGATGCGTGTCTGCATTTGTAGGAAAATGAATTGACTATTACATTGCTGTGTTTTACTTACCTGTGGCAGGGCGGAGCGGTTCGCTGTTCAAGTGCTCGTTAGAAGATAGGAAAGAGATATGTAATGATAGGTTAATGGAAAGAGAGTAAAGTGCAGAAAAGATAACTGGACTTATATTTTTGTGCAGTGGAGAAACTAAACCTGAGTATCGTGTTTGTGTGAACGCTCAGTTTTTTATAATTTGCTGTTAATTCTTGTTTCCTTGCTTTATAGTCAGTGACTGCTTACCTCTTGCTGAGAGTGCTTTGAAACACTCCATTAAAGACAACTATCGAGGTTCTAAGTTTTGACAGGAGTTGAGCACTGAACAAGTAAGCTGCCCTTCTTGCATTCTTGCTGGGCGAGAATTGTTAAGATTTTACTAAAGAGAAGGATTGTTAATTATCAGGAAAAGATTGCATTTTTTAAATTTAGGAATTTCTTCATGCACAGGTGAAAACTTCAGCACCATTGTTCCGGCCAATTGATTTGCCACCGTCTACCTCTGGGTTGCCCGCTGTTGCAAATGTGGCTCGAGCACATGCATTTCCTTCTGCAGTTTCAGCCTCCTGCAAGGTCACTTCCTCTATATTTTCCTAGGGAAAACCATGCTCTGTATTTTCCTTGGACACAAGGTTCAGCACCAAGCGATGCATTTCCAGCATCGATCTTCCAGTAAGCAACTGCAGTTGCAAACACAACAGCCATTGCAATCGACATATCAATCTTATTACACCCAAACAACTCATGAGAAGCAAGGTCTGCTATACCCTAATCATCTTCAATGGTCAATGCTTGGAACGTCTAGTGCAGGTGAAGACTATTTACCAGCGTCTCTACCCAGTATTCCTTTGCTAGAGCAGCTTCAACTTGTCAGCAGTGTACATGGAAGGGGAAGCTTTCATCGAGCTGATATGTTATTACTATCGGAAAACGTCAGCTTCGAACTCGATGTGTATTCTTGCGCTTGTTTTGAGACGAGTAAATGTGGGAAACTGTTCAATTATCTGATATGATTGTTTTTCAGAGTGTTCTGGTATTCTAATGCTGAAGTTAATCATCTTTGCCTGGAGGATTCAGTCATGCTTGCTGTTTGCAATGAGAATGGCGTCAGAGGGTGTATATACCTGCTGCTCAGGTTGTTTTCTCCAATACACTGGCTGTTCGGTAGCGCTACCTAAATGATGTTTTATAAAAAAAATATTTTAAAAAAATTTATTTTTAATTTTTTTAGTTTATTAATATCAAAAATATTTTTTAAAAAATAAAAAATATTATTTTAATATAAAAAACAATAGAATCTCAAACAGCTCTTTCCATAAACAATAATAATGATTTGTTAGCTTAAGAGTAAGTCGGGCCCAACATTTATAAAAGCGAAAGAACAAAAACTATCGCCGTTGCCGGGGATCGAACCCGGGTCACCCGCGTGACAGGCGGGAATACTCACCACTATACTACAACGACTTGATGGTCGACCAGCCACAGTTAATTAATATAAATAAATAGTCATTTCATCATGGAATTTTTTTTCGAGGTCAGATATTAAATTATCGGTACACCAACTTTAAAGGCCAGATAACTTGTATTTTACATGAAAAATATTTTATTTTCATTTTTTGGTTAAGTTAATCCAAAACGATTTGAAATTAATTTTTTGGTGTTTGGTATGTAGGAAAAGTGTTTTGAAAAAGAAACAACGAGAGAATTAATTGGTGATGCGTCCCGAGATTTATTAACATTGTTAGGCACTTAGGCTCATAAAATATTTTCATTTGCTCTAATATTTTCGTTTGAGGGGATTGTTCCTCGACTTTCAAAAGTTTATAACGAGTTTTTTTTACACAAAAAAATAATAGTAATTGCAAATAAAAACTCTATGTATTCATTTAATTAAATAAATTAAAAATTATTTGTAATAATAAATATAAAAAAATCAATAAAAATAATTAAAGATTAAATTGAAAAATAAATATGTATCAAAATATACGATATTACGATCTTGCAATATAAATAATTAGCTTAGTTATATTTAATAATTTTATTTTTTATAATTAATTTTTTATTGAATTGGATTAAAAAATTCGGATTAATCTTTTTTTTTTCAAATGCACAAAAGTATCCAGTCATTGCTCCTGTGTTTTATAAGAGAAAACAACTTCAATCATGAATTTAAAATTTTGACACATGTTTTTATAAAAGTATTAAAATAATAATATATTAGATGGATTTAACTAAACCTATGTTATTTTTATTATTATATAATTAAATAAAAATAATATTTTAGATAAAAATTTTATTGAATATAATAACATGCATGATTTACATCATGAGTTTGCTTGATTGACTTAAATTTATTTAAGTTTTTTTTAAATAAATGTTATTTTTTATCGATTTATTCCTTTAACATTAAATTAATTTAAAATTGAGCTTTTAAATTTCATTTATTTTTCAAGATTATCCTAGCAAACTCAACAAATCAACTCATGTTAACCTATATAGATAAAATGTTTTTGCATCTTAATATTAGATAAAAAAATCATTAGATTCATGCTTAATGTCTATTTTTTAAGACAAATCAACAATGCTTGGATTATTTTTTTTGTGCTTTAATTTTTTTGGTTTTAACTCGCAGTATAGTGCGGGTCAATGGAACTAGTATTTTACTAATAGTATTATAAGTTAGCTTATAATTAAGCTGTATGAAAATATAGTTGAAGTTGTTTTTTAAAATAATTTTTATTTGAAAATACATTAAACAAATATTTTTAAATTTTTTATATTAATATATTAAAATGATCCAAATTAAAAACACAAAAAAAAATTAAAAAAAATCAAAATTTGTTGTAAACACAACCCCCGAACATGGCTTTAATCTTTGATAATAGTAAAGTGTGAAATCTAGAAAGACTTTGGCACCTGACTGACGTTACCTTATGGAAATGAAAAGGAAACCACCTGAGATCAAATAAGTGATCTGAAGTTTGGAATTTGTATAGTTTAGCCATGAATCTTGTACGGAAAAATAGCCTATCTCCAATAATAAAATAGTTTTTGTTTTTGCTAACAAATTGCATATTTAATTTTTTTTTTTTTATAGTGTTGTAATGATTAGTTCTGATATTAAAAATAATTTTTTATAAAATATATTTTAAAAAACAACTATAATTATTAAACATAACCTTAGTATAAAATGTTCATTTCCAACAACATACCAACACCTTCCAATAATATCTTTTCTAATAAACATATCACACTACTTCCCCATGTTTTGGACACTAATGCGCAAGATTAGAAGTGCTAGTGAATTTAGCAATCTATATATACAACATTATCAGCCATCCTGCTTTCCATTTATCCCACTGTGTTTTCCCAAATAGCATCTCCAGGGCGCACAGCTTATTCTGCAGCAGCAACTGGGTAATGGACATTTCCGGCATCCGGGTCGCCAGCAACATGCAACACAACTGGAACATTTGGGTCTCCGGCATTGTGTGCACTTGGGACGCCACCAGCATTTTATGCACCTGGATCTTAAACATTCTGAGCATTTAGGTCGCCACAGTTTGAACCCACAGCACTTGTTGGAAGCATTCTCAGACCTAGGTTTTGTACGGAGACTCTGCCTCATCTTTTGGAGATGGATCTCTGCGGTTATATTCTCCATTTCGTATATAAACCTGCTGAGATGGCGGATGTAATCAGGATACAGTTCCAAGTTACAGTGCCCTCCTCCTTCAATCCATAAAGGCTCGTACGGTTCTTTTGCCATTTTCCACAGCCCATCACCATGTAACCAGTTCACAACATCATCCTCTGTGCCCTGTAAAACATACAATGCAACCCATCTCAAAACCTGCTTCAGACAGTTCAGATGCAAAGAGCACATCATAAAAGTTACGTGGTCAGAATTGGCCAACCTAGTTTAAGCCAGATGAAATTGTCGACATACTTACCACGCCTTTGCGCTTGGGAATTTAGAATAGCGATGACTTTGGTGATTTAGCTTGAAGTAAGAAGAAACAAAGCAACATTTTGCAAGCATCCTCTCAAGCACTTGGAATATGCATGTAAATAAACACACATGCAGTTACGGAGAGAGTAAATCCTAACTCCAAAAGCCTACGACAGACCCCAATCATGCGATCAACTTAACTAGTTTAGTCTGAAACTTGATAGATTCTGATATTATCCTTGATAGCCCTAACTACGAAACAAGTTTAGTGCTTAAACTTGATAGATTCTGATATGTAACGTCCTTAATAGCCCTAACCACGAAATCAATGCAACTAGTTTCTGGAACTCGGTAAGATTTTCTCTCTCGGAAACGAAATGAAACTATGTTTACCATTGAAGATGGCAAGGAGATAGGTTGAAAGAACAAGAGAGACGACGAGGCTCTACTGACAATACTATATAAATTTGAATCAGCTTTTAACCAGGCATGGAAGACCTGGATCAAGTAATTGTGAACAAATTTACCATTAGGTTACAATAGTTCGAACATATACTTGATTAAATGGAGAATCCACTCTTTGTAGAATCGACCATAGATACCTTTTTTCACGACTAAGCCAGAAAAAGAAAAGGTAAGTGGTTCTCACCTAGACACATCTCTTGCATTTTTTACACTATAACAATCAATTCATGTGCACATCAAAAGCACCATTTATTCAAGAATAATTAAAAAATAAAAAAAATATTATTTTGGTGATATTGTTAATAGTGAAGAAATGTTTCTGTCATAAATTTTCAATTGTAATATTCTATCAGTAATTACCGACAAAATAAAAATAATAAAAAAAATAATAAAACAATTATGTTGGTGATACTGTTAATTTGTACGGTTAAATTAATAATATTAAATATCTTTTTTAATTTAATTTTTTTTGTTTGATGTTTTTTATGTCTTGATATCATTTAAAAAATACACTAAATCACCAACAAACATAAAAATTATGCTGGTGTGTCCGTCAATACAACAAACTCATTTTCCTTGAAGAATTACATAAGATTATAAACTAATTTAATATAAAACTACATACTCACAAAGAGGATATGCTTGCCGATGATTCTAATAGTGAATTAATCAGTTATATATGATATATACCAATAATTTATTAGTCAGTGATTTGCCAATAATATTTCCTGACAAATAGACTAACAAAAATTGATCATCACCAATTTATTTTTTTTTATCATCGATGCTAATATTATGTCAGCATATCTTTTAAATCACTGATTGAATTACCTACAAATCTAAAATCTTCGAGGAGACACTAGCCGACAATACTTTCCCCTCAGTAAATCAATTGGTAATATTTGTACTGATAGAAACACAGCTCTTACAATGACAGGATATTTCACCGGTGTAAATCAATTTTCTATGTTGTCATCCTTAAAATTGAACAAAGTAGATTGTTTTCACTAGATTTTAACTTAACCTTTTGATGATTAATCAAGTTGACTTAGTATGTGTTTGCTGGCGTGGTGGCTTATAGCAAAAGTTAAAAAGTGAAGATGGTACCAATCACTTTTACTTCAATAGCTTATAAGCCAACATATTACCAAACACAATTAATTATGGCATTTAGCCTAATTAATCAATCCAAAATAATGATAATATTGAGTGCTCAAAGACACATTAAATTTAATTTACCATGTTTCGTGCATTACTATTTATGGTCATTGTAAAAGAAAAGGACTCCATTTAATGTTCTTGGATTGCAAACTTCGGCATTGTATTGATCGAAATCACAAATTCCAGAAATCTCAATCAACTTAGACAGGCTGACCTCATGCATATTAAAGCATTTCAGATCTCAATGTATTCTGAAGCTCTCGTACAATCAGTTGACTGGGCACCCTTTAAAAAAGGATTTGCCTGGCGAACCAAGGTCTCAGCAGAATGATAGCATGATAAAGAGTTTCTAAAGAAGACTTCAGGAAGAGAAGATGCTTACATGTATCACTAGAACAGGGCTCTTCACCTTCCGAATTTTGTTTACATTCTGCATTTACGAGACAAGTGCATGTCTTAAAAATGGCAGCAGGGATAGAAGAACCAAAGACATGGTGCTCATTAGTCAATAAACCATTGGGATTTCAGAAGGTAGCAACGACCAAGTTAACCTGCTTACCTTGTAGATGTCAAAGCAAAATGTAAACTTCACATGGCAGAGCACACGGAGCCCGGAAAGAATGGAACTGTGCAAAACTACACCTCTCAGCCTTGGCAACTTCGCCGCCAAGTGCAATGTTGGCCCGCTTCCAACTGACTGCCCATACAAAATTAAGTCTTCCTGACTGACTCCATACTGAGTCTGAAGAAACTCGTAAACCGCCTCTATATCAGCATACGTGTTGGATTCACTTGGCTGGACAAATCAACACAGTATATAATTACTTTGTAGAGGTCAATAATATCCGTGTGCTGTAAACTTCTTAAATTATAGGTAAAGTTGTCAGCTTGGGAAACCAGACAATAAGTAGTGCAACCAGTAAGTATCACATAATCTCAACTGCAAGTTTATTTTCCTTAAAGAATAAACATCATAATCTACTATCTCAACCATATGATATATATCTAGACAGACGAGCTCATTTGTGCTCTGGTTGGAGTTAACAGTGCTCCAGTTTCACTCTTATTTTCTCTCTCTCCCCCACTATAAACTTGAAGAGTATGATTATCACTTGGAGGAATGGTAATAGACGGACCACTATCCCCCGTTCTTTATTGTTGTTGTTGTTGTTGCTATAAACAAAGAAGATGTAATTACTTTCAGTCTTTCAAGTAGATCTGTGCTCTGTTGGTTTTCCCTCGTATGTTCACTAAAAAGTTCTTTGGTATTAGATGACCCGGATTTTGCTACTGTTGGCAATGGAGCACTCTTGCTACTGTTCATAATGCGTGGTCCAGAATCTCCTTTATGATCTGGCATTTCAAATTATACTGCTATTTTGATTACTTTACATTTGAACTCCTTGATCTCAATATCTTTAATTAGCTGGATTTCTTCGAACATGCCAATATGCCGTGAGGAAAATGCTGCTTTTGTTACAAGCTTAAGTTGAATGACAGCTTACCTTGCCAGATGAAGCACCATACCCAGAATAGTCATAGCTGCATCATAGCATTCAGATGGCAGAGATCATAATTCAAACCAATTAAGGTAAAAGCAGGGGAGAGGGAAGAATAGCAAGAAAAACTGAAAGCTAATTAAAGAACAATATCATGAGACAGTCATCTTTTCAAAAGAAAGAAAGAAAGAAAGAAAGTTTCCATGGCACACGAAAAATAGGCATGCATTTGAATGTAACTGAACCCACAAGCACTCTTAGGTTTAAGGCCATATCAAAGATTGGATCCATAGCGCTACACAGAAGTAGTTAAAATGAAAAGCAGAAATTTGAGAATACCATTGAAGAGATCATGCTGAATCTTTTTCAGGATCTGAATTATAGAAAGACTGTGCCAGAAATGACAAGTAAAAACAGAGCAAAGAAACAGTAAAGTTAAAACCTCACAGGGCCCAAAATGCACACAAAACTCTGAAGAGAAGAAATTTGGCTTTGTTACCAATTATATCCAAATACAAGTCAGTAAGTATCAATTACTTTATCTTTAAGTAAAACAGAAGTCAAGAATAAAAAGTGAAAAAAGACTGATGCCAGCTTGAAAACACCTTTAAATTACCATCCATCTTTACTCTAAAGAGTAAAAATGAATAAATAAATAAAAAATGGATGAGTGAGTAAATTAAAACCATTATTTGCTTAATAGCTTCAAACTACGTCATTAGCACCAGGGTAATTAAAACTTAACCACCACTACTCACAGATCTAACCCAACAAAATCCAGAACCATATCAGTATAACTGTTATCGGAAAAGAGGGGGGGAGGGGGGGGGGAGAGAAAGGAAAATTTTATGACAAAGCATTCATCCCCACAGAGAAAAACAGCTACAGGCCCGTAGGGAAGCAGAGAGAACATTAAATACAAGACGCATTTCACAACAAGTTTTAAATTTTTACAATAAGAAGACGAAAAACTCACAATAAATTGTCTCAGACAGTTTATAGGGAAGAGAATTTGCACTTTCCCAAAATAATTTTTTTTTGCAATAGTTTATGATACTAACCCCATGATATTAACTCTGAGATTGACCTTGAGCTGCACAAAGAGATCATAAAGCTGGCCAAGGTCAGCAGCATTACCATGAGAGTATAGCACAGTGAGTCTTGCATAAGGGTTTTTGAGATAAAAAGCAACAATCTTGTTCCCTCTCTTTGTATCAATCAAGAGTATATCTAACGAACTATCATCAGCAAGAGGAAGTGGCATAGAAGGAGAAGTTGAGACCACAGAGAACTTGCCATTGTCTCTCTTCTTAATCTGATATGTAGGTGGAGATGGAGGAAAGAAAGCAAACTTTGCTGCTAATTGAGAGAGCATGCACCCCATTCACCCCTCCAACAGTGTTTTTTAAATGAAAAACATAAGTTATCCAAGAACGAACAACTTTGATGAGCTCACGTGTAGGGGAAAAGAAGATGAAATGATAGAGAGGTCTGTGGGTTGAGTGTAAAATGGAGAAACGAGTTGCTTTCTAGAAGTAACTTATTCTTGTCAAGAAAAGAGAGAGAAATAAAGGGTGATGGTGCTAATAGAAGAAAAGTTTATAGGGTTGTGGCTACTGTTTTTGTCCAGCTAAATTCGTGTTATCATCCTCATAGTTTTAAGGTTAATTAATCTTGCATATTTCAAGGAAGGAGAGAGGGAGAGGGAGAAATGCTGAGGTAAGTCCACGTAGTGAAAACAGAGGACTGTGTGGGTTGGCGAGAGAGAAAGAGGAGTTGCAGGTGGTGGTGTGTTTATGTACGGTGACTAGTAGGCTGGGGGTGGCAGAGGGAGTCTTTTAATATGGTAGGAGAGAGAAAGAGAGATAGGGGGTTTGGAGCGGAGCAGTGCCTAAACTTCCAAACCCAGGTGAAAACGAGTGCATGGCTGTCAGTTGTACAGATGGAGTCAATGTAGAGAGAGATATGCAACTCCGCTACATGACATTTTTTTTCTGTCCATTTTATCTGTTTGATTGCACACTCTCTTCACCCTAATAATTCTCTGTACTCTCTCTTCCTTTTTTTACATATTGCTCTCTTTCTTTTTACAGCTACTACTGTGTGTTCGGTTTTTTCTTCTTGTTGATGAAGACATTTAATAATGAAATTGCAGTAAATATTATTTTTAAAAATATTTATATATATATTAAAATTTATTTTTGATATTAACACATTAAAATAATTTAAAAACATTAAAAAATTAATTTAAAACCAAAAAAAAAAAAAACTTTCAATGAAAAACGAATTGCCCGGCAACCTCAAATGTTTCTTAATGTTTGCCTTGGTTTCCAAAGAAGCCATCAATATCTTTCGAGGAAGACGTAATCATATGATTAATTGACTTGATATACAATCTTTATAAATTCATGGAGGAATATTTAGGAAATGTCGAGACAAAGTGATAAATCTGAGGAATTAATGATGCTTGAGAGGAGAAGATGTGTTTTTTCTTAGCAAACAAGATTCAAAACCTTAATTAATTTTGTGCGTAAGAGATAAAATTCTGATAAATGAAAATCTTGATTGTGATGTGCATTTGGGTACTACTTTATGGAAGGCCAAGATTATCTTTCCATCCTACAATTATTACAGGTCTGTATAATTATATAGTGGTACATTCCCTTGGACTCCTTTTTTTTTATTATTATTAATAATAATAATAATGTGAGGTTTTTGTGTTAATTTTTGTATATCTTAATTAATTTTTATAAATTTTAAAATTAAAAACCGTTTCCAGTTTCTCTCACAAGATTTCAAGGCAAAAACAATCAGTACATTGGGTGCTTTGATAATTGGCACAGAAGAAAATGTATAATTCTAGCTGCAGGCTGTGGCACATAACTTTTTCAGGCAATCAGCTAGCAGTGTAGTATCCATTTCCCAGAACAAAACCCATCAAAAAGTGGGCCCCAAGTCCCATCGTCCACCAACGAAGGACCTGTTGCGTCAACAGCTCCACCTGAAAGCAGAAGTTGTGTCCTTGTTGATAAGCAAATGGGGGTGGCGCGTGGGACACATTGATATAGTAGGTGTTAATTGTTGAAGGGCCATCTCACTCAGTTTTGATTTTGTTATTTGGCTTACGTATTTGTCTTTCATTCTAAAATGATCCCACAAGGCTTATCACATGCTGATGACTCACCAAATTACTCCTCTTTGATTTTGTATTTTAGACGGCTCTCGTGTCCCCACGGCATCCCTTCTGCCCGTCTAGGATGCCACGTGTAGGATCAGGGATGCAAAGTTCAATTTTTTAGGATGACATAAATGATCCAAGCCACGAAAAAGAAGGGAGTGGCTTGGCCTCCCTTCAGATGTCTAGAAAGTTCTGTTAATATGCATCAACTCTATTTCGTGTAATTTTTTTTTACAATGTGATTTGAAGTGATTTCTAAAAAATTTCTCATATATCACATTGTTGAATTTTAGATTATTTTTTTTGGATTATTTTAATACCATTTTATCAAATTTATTTGGTAATCATGAATTGAAACGCTGGAAGATTGAAATTTTATTTTTATATTTAGTGTATATTTAACTTAGAGATATGATTGGGTTTTTTTTAAAGGTATAATCCTCTTAAAACGCAAATTATATCTCATAAAAATAATATATATATATATATATATATATATATATATATATATAGGTTCTAAAAAAAACCAACCATATTTATACCCAAACACCCTCTTAATATTAAGGTACAAACAATTGATTTTTAAGCTATTTTTATTTTATTTTACTAGTTATATGCATTGATATGAAGTTTATATTTTATTTTATGGTTGTTTGATGGAAATTTAGTTTGTTTTTTAAGCTTAGATTTTATTCCTTAAAAATTAATTAAAAATAGAAATCCAGGTCTAATCAAGTACTAATGATTCGGTGAAGAAAGTTCTTCACCCAGGCCGATCCCGTTGGATTGAAGACAAAGTCCAAAGATGGATTTAGATATTCTAGTTAGCTGTAGTCCAATCTAAATCTTGTTTTTAGATTAATTCTCTCTAGTTTTTAAAAATAATTAATTAATTCTTGTATTTCTAAATCTACTCCTAACTTGATTTTTTTTTCAACTATTTAATGTTACTTTTCAATTTATTTTTATCACTTTTTAAAAATATAAAAAGACAAAAAAAGTAGACAATGGAAAATTGATAAGAAAAAGATATTTTCTACGACAAAAAATAATAAGATTAAGCATAATTAATATTGACTAGGTGATTGATTAATTGTTTTAAAATTAGAGAAATTACTTAATTCATTTTGAAAAACCAAATGGACTAACTTATAATTTATTCTAAAGAATTAAACGCAAATTAACCTTAAAGATAAGGTGAATATTAATTGTTTTAATATTAAATTTAATAAATGATTTTAGTTTCATTTAATTCATTCTCAACTCTTTATTTTAATGTTATTTTATTTATTTAATTGATACGAGATATGTTGTATGGCAATGCTAAAATGTTGTTTGCGAATAAAATCTTCCCATTACCGGTCGAGAGAAAGGAGCCCACTCCTCACTAAATTGTGATATCACGATAGCGTGAAGGGTTCTCTCTCTAAAGCTAACTTTTCTTGTAAAAAAATATATTTTTAACATGATAGTTAAAATTGGAATATAAATTTAAATTGTAAAATTATAAGTAAATTTCTTTATATAAATAATAAGTAATTTCATCAAGAATAATTTTATTTTTTAATGATTTTTGTTTAAGTTAAGATGTAAAGTGTACTTTCTCAAATTACAATTAATATAAAAATACAATCAAAGAAAATTTTTATAATTATCCAAAAAATAAATCATAATTAACCTATATAAATCTAGTAATAATTCACATATGTACACACCTAAATTGAACTCCTAGAACTGCTGAAGTTTTAGATGGATTTGCTTTAAGAAATTGTAATTGACTTTAATAAAATGTATGCACAGAAACAAATTGTTTCAAAGATAAATTAATTAAGTTTTTATCAGTATATTTTTATTAAAAATCATCATATTAAAAAAGATAAATATAAATTTTTTAGAAAATAAATACGTCATAGTGAAGGCGTGCTGAGCTTGACAGTATGCCAAATCTCGAGTTGGGTCTGGCACTAAACCCAAACCTGATTGGACTTAACAGTGTGTCAAACTTAAAGCACACTCAAGGGAATTTGCATAATATCTTGGACATGTCCAAGGAAATGACCATTTTCCCTTAGCATGTCTAAATAAATAAAGTAATGTAGGTCTAGTAAATATATCAAATTTAAAGTATTTGGACTTGACATTTAGTCAAATTCAAGGTAACATAAGTCTAATGAGCATGCCAGACTCAAGACACTTGAACTTAACAGTCAATCAAATCCAAAATAATACGCATTTGACAAATATGTCAGATATAAGATACTCAAACTTAACAGTCTGATAAGTCCATGAGAATTATTCCCTCTTGAATACATTCAAGAAAATAAAATAATATAAATCTTGTGAACATACCAGATCCAAATTACTTGAATCTAATATTTAGTAGTTAGAGCTTATTACAAATACGTAACTTGTAAAGAGTTGTCATGGCTGAATTTTTTTTCAGAGAACTTGGTTTTCGATGACAATAATAGATGGTATCTTACAGCAATGTAAGTTTTGTTAGAACACATCTATGTGAGGTATCATCGAATAAGAGAAGATTTTAAATCCAAGTTGTTAGAACTTGATAAAATTCACACCGATGATAATGATTTTGCTACGTTGAAGAAAGCCCTAGAAAGGGGGAAGCTTGAGACTTGTTGCTCAATTGGTGAAATAATGAATCCTTCCACCGAGTCGAGAAGGGGGAGATTTGTTAGGTTGGATTTCTCTCCTAATTGGAGGATTGCCTCTTTTAGCTAATTTTGTCTTAAGCTACGCCTACGTGCTTCCCGGACAGTTCCGGGCAGAAACTTGCCTGAAGCCCTCGATGCCGACATGTTCCTCTTCCTTCCATTCCTGGTTTATTTTCCAACTATGAATTTTCCCCTGATGAATTCTATAAAGGCTCAAGATCGAATTTATGCCAGAACTGATTCATTTTCTGGCACAAATATTGTTAATGTAAGTAAACTATTTGGACATGGAAATGAATGTAGAGGTCGTTTAGAGACCACGTAAAAAATACTATTTTTAAGATATTTATTTATTTTATATAGATATAACACCTTTATATTATAACTAAACTATATAAACCTCTAAAAAAATAAAAAGAAAAAAAATACATTATAATAAAATTACATTATTTTTTTTATTTTTTTTTTCTGCACAACAACAATTTTATACAATCTTGAAATATTATAATGAAATTATATGATTGTCAATGAAATAGTTATATTTTTCATTAAAATAAATAGTTACTATTCAATTTTATCCTGACAATTATAAATATTAAAATTAATTACAAAAATTAAAAGAAATAAATTTTTTTAAAATTAATACCACTAACATATTAAATGTCAAGTGTCATATTTCAATGTTATAAATATTCATTTAAAATTATTAGAAAACCCTATCAAAAGAATTTATCTATCATAATTTTCACTATTTACTGCACAATAAAAAATTACACTTATAAATATTTAGGAAGGAGGTTTTTTTTTTTCAATGCAAGTTAATTTTTTTTTTTCTTTTTTCATTTACAAACTAAACCAATATATATGAAGTGGTGCACCTTTTAATTTTAGTTGTGCAATGTTAGCTGATCAACAAGATCATGACGACTTCCCAATATTGCATGATCATAATCAGATTATGATGCACTTGATATTTTTCTGAGGCAATCTGAGATCATGTCGCTGATTCCAGTATTGAATTCGTTGCCTGAAACATTTGGGGTTTTAGGTATGTATCTGCCTACATTGATGGATTATAAAATGGGGCATATTGCTGACATTGCCAAAACTCAGGATTTTCACGACGGAATCCAATTACCTGCGTTTGTGGGCACGGGGAAGATTTTGGGGGAGTTCATCGACATTTATCGCCTCTGTCATTCAGGAGAAGAACGGCTATGGACATATTTTTTAAGCTTCTGCTATGATGATCTATAGGATTAGAGTATAAGATGTTTCTAGTGCTCATTTCTTTGCACGTATAGATTTTCTTTTCGGTGCTTATGGTTTATAAGTTACGCAGGAACTTGAATACAATCACACGGCTGCAATTGAGAACACCGAGACAGAAAAGAACTGCCGGTACACGGTAGAAGAGAGGAAGGAGAGAATTTTAAGAAAAAAAGACAACGGAAATTTAACGACAACACTAAGGTTAAATTTTATTTCCGTACTCTCAATGTACTTGAATTTTTAACCCATTTTATATGTTAAACCCTATATTAGGAATTGTGCACTTAATCTTTAATAATGCTTGCTATGTGTTGCCATATGCTTGCCGAAAAGCCATAGCTGATGGGAGACCTCGTGTTCGCAGGAGATTTGTTAAGCTCAAGAAGTTTTTGAAGAAGAAACTGAAGTGAGAAGAATGACGTCCGTCGTTCTTCAAAATCGCCGAGAACAAGGAACATATTGCGATGGTGATGCTCTGCAGGTACTTCAAGCTCCTTAACACGAGAATATTCGAAGAATGCTAGGATTCAAGCTCCTTTTAACCTATAACATTCAGCTGGATTCTTGTACCGTGTAAAATGACACCTACTCTATAGAGTTTTAGGCGCTAGAAGAGGCACATTGAAATAGAAAACATAAAATGGCTTTTTATATTGCTTCATATAACACTTGGTAACACTCAAAATTAGTGTTTCAAAATTGTTTAAATTTGAATACTGGACATTATTGAAAACAAAGATTTGTTAAACCTTCGAGGACCCAGTTATCAAGTTATTAAAATAAAATCCCAAGCCACTTTAAGAATAAAAATTAATGTGAAATCCGATCTACTTGCAGAAATAGATTTTTAATATTGCTGAAGAATTATTTCATTTACACGATTGTATTTCTGGCAAATTTCATGACCCGTCCATCTGGATAACTATATCACATGCATCTACTAGACGTGGCAATGCAGGTCTCCGGTTTAACCATCTTTTCTATACGTGTGAAAGCAATCAATGAATCCAGCGACTTACTGAAATGCAACCGTGCAAGTTTCCGAACAGCAACAATTGACCACTTTACTTGAAAACATGAAAAGTTTCTGTTTTATTGGAAATCAAAGCCAACATCTAATCACGCCTAACAATCATTCAAGGGAAGGAAAGGGAGAGTTTTTTTGGACACGCCTTTCTAGGAAAAGGATCTATAAACCATGTTTGATCAATGCTAAATAGAATAGAATTGCGACAATACGGACTTCTGATCAAAGCAAACAACCAAGCACCAAAAATCTTAATTGCAATCCAGCAATTCACTTATAAGCCATGTCCAATGAAAATTTGCTTGAATTGATAAAATTACTCTATAAATATGTTTCATAGCTACAGCCCAACAAAACAGGGAGCCAGCAGGGCTCAACCTTAACCTAGGAAATTCATAATCACCAAATGGAGCACCAAATTGCAGAGAACAAAATCAGCAAACGCGCGCTCTGGTGCTAAATCCTGTAATTGGTTGAAAGAAACATCAACTATTTGTAATACAAAAATAGGGAATGCTATCAACACTCACTTCAATAGTTAAACATTCAATTAAACTGCCCACATAATGACTCCTTGTTTCACTCAAGCTGATAACTGCCTTTAGAAAGTTTAGGCCAAATGCCAAATCAACTTTCAGTTTCTCTTTACCAAATAAATGACCAGTTATCGGTTGGAGTGAGACAAATGGTTCTGACTGGACAGTTTAAGCGCACAAGTGTTTAAAAGCAAGTTTCAATGAGTTCAGTAGCACAACTCTACAAAACTTTAAGAAAAAGATTAAAAATGTTAATTCAATTTATTCCTCCACTCCCTCTTGGGGGTTGGGGGTGGTTTTATTTTTTCCTCCATTTTCTTAATAACTACCATAAGATGAAAAATTAACAGAATAGTCTTACCTTGAATTCCTTGTTTTCCTTGTTCACTTGGATACGGAGACAAACTGTGACAAGTGAAACAAATTAATCTCTCTATTGTGAATTTAGCAGCTGTTATCTCGCTAAACAATAACTACTTACCAGCAAGAACTGCAGTCCCTACACAAGAAAGTACACCAGAAAGAAAAGAGTTGAATGGAAATGACCCAACAATGGCCATGTAAACTACCTGTTGATCACCAAAACAAGTTAAGCAAGCTGGACAGCATAACTAACCAAACTTACATTGAACAAATCATGCAAGAGGATTATAAGGGAGGGGGTGATAAGTTTGAGATGGCTTGAAATATGTGCTTGGCACAACAGATAAATTCCATATAAAATTACATCCTGAAATGGTCATTGAGTGTTACCCTTTGAATTCAAACAAGAATGCATCTTTGATGGTCAAAAACATGAGTAATTCTAGAAAGAGAAACTGGATTAGAGTACTTATGCTATTCTAACTCAACAAGAAGAAGAAAAACATTCACAAAAGGGAGAAAAGGCATTAAAAATGCAGAAACAGGAAGTTCTGAAATTGCAGCACCTCCTCCAGGTAAATAATGCAGCAAAGGAAGAAGAAACTGGGAAATGAAGCTTTTGGAAGGCAGAGACCAGAGGAAAGGTGTGAGATTAGCATAAATGATCTTTACGCACTATAGTCCTTTTAAGTTCTTATTATTATAATATTTCCATGTATCAGTATGCACTGTAAATCTAATCGCACATGTATATTCTAAGACACCCACCATTGAAAGGAACTTTAATGCTTTTTGTTGGGTGTATATAAAGCTTAAGGTGCATATAGAGCACAGCCATAGTATATAAAATCTGGTTGATGTGCCAGCTTATTTGAAAGATTAGAAATCTATCCATGATTTTTTGAACATAAAACTGCCTTTGGTTGATACCCCCTTTTATTTTTTGCTCAATAATTACAGGTATGAACTTTTGTGCCAAAGGGCATGTTGCTAAATCCAGCTTTTGTTTGAATCTAAAATGAGCCCTTTAAAAGAGATGAATGACTGTTGCATCCGGGATTCATCAAATATGTCACAGGGCTCATAAGTTCTCCTTCTTGTTTTATTCATTATTGTTTGGACCTTGAGACTCATTGGTTTTCAGGCAATTCCTGAGCTTCTTGGTGTGGTGGTTAGTTCTCCAACAAAATGAAAATAATGTCCTAAAGCTCTGAAAATACACCAGTGAGTAAACAAATGCTTAACACTTGCTTCCTCCCCCTTTTCCCATGATGCATCATTTATTCCCTCCAACTATGCAAAGATACGGTAGAACTCAAGGATGTGTGCCAAATGAAAAAAGTGACGCCATGTGTAGCAGAAATTTATTTCAGCACACAAGACAGCTCCAATGACCAATACAAGGAATAAAATAGAGAGAGCATTATCAACATGACTCTGGACAACAGTGACCTAAATCATTATATTTTTTTGGCCCTCCAAGTTCTTCTCCCTCATTTGTTTTTCCAGAACCGGACCCTTAACTTTATAGAAGTAAGAAAATCAAGATGCACGAGTTCACACAATCAGGTAATACAGCCAGAAAAAGAAACGCACTTGACTAACTGATACCTCAGTTAATGGAAAATTTCATATACCGACATTTTACCTCACAATCATAGTTGTTTTATTATTACTTGATTCTAATAAACCTCTAAATTTGCCTGAATCTGACATTATTCTTTATCATGTTCATCTTCCACTGATCCAATAGAACCCATCACAGATCCAATTCCTAACATTACTACCTCATCGAAACCATAAGCCGATCCTTCAAATCTCAAAAATCACCGCATCAGAATCGAAGTAAAATAACAGATCAATAATAACAATAAAAAAAAGTTATAGGAAAGCTGTACCTGAATTATAGCAGTGAAAATTGCAAAAACCACATACAGATCGATAATCTGGACACCAAAAATAACTCAATTTTAGAGCTTCATCATCAAAAATTGCAGGAAATAAAAGATAAAGAGAGCGAGAGAGAGACCTTGAGGCTAGTAGGAGTGGCAGTATAAACAGAACGAAGGGATTGGAAGAGAGCTTGAGCGTCTCTGCTGGTCGTTCTCGCCATTATCAACACTACCTAGCGCAAAGCTTCCAACTCTTTCTTTGATTTTATCGGAGGTGGAGTCTATGCAGGGAATTGCCCTAAGAAGTCAATTTTAGGGATTGCTAATTGGAAGGACCAAACCGACGCCGTTACGAGCCGAAAGAGGCTAGGTGGACAGTGAATGCATGATAAGGGCAGTCATGTAATTTGGCAACTGTTAAACGTGTGTGTCCACGTCACATGTGAATTGTTATTCTGCTGGTTCAAGCCAGTTTCACGAGAACTCCATTAAAATTAAAAAAGCTAAAAGCGATCAACCGTGGATGAACTCAAATCAGCAAGGCGCGGTTAGGGGTAGTTTTGTCTTTTCAAAGAAACTCATTGGGCATTTCCGAAGTAATTAGGGGCAAATGGTCTCCACAGCTTTTTTTCACGCTAAAATGATTTTGTGACCTTGAAAGCAAAATAATAATGTATATCTTTTACTTCGGGGTATTTATTTTTGTCTTTTATCAGTTTTATTTGCACAATAAATTATCAAAATTACCTCTAAAAGCTAAAAAACAGTTGACATGCAGGGGCATTTGTGTATTTTCATTCTGGTTTTCTGTAATAATCGATTTGATACAGGGGTTGATACTTTTTTTTACTAAATATATAATATTATTTACATAATTAATAGAGAGGTGCATGAGAGCTTTGGAAAAATCGGATAGAATCTTCTCAGTAAAACCCTACCTTCCTAGATGGTGTGTGTGGTTTCATTACCTCCAGTTCAACGTCAACGATTTTTTTTTTTCTTTTCTAACCTTAAAACTGTAATTTTTTAATTAGTTTTTTTTTAAATTTAGTTTTTATTTTTTTAATTAGTATTTATTTTATTTGAAATAATTTATAAAATTAAATTTTTTTTAATTTCATCCCTAATAATTTTTTTCATATATCAGGTTTGATCTTCATTCTTTAATTGTTATTTATTTTTATTTAAGATAATTTGTAAAATTATTTTTTGTTACAAGATCATCCTTCTTGATTTTTTTTCTATGAAATTTGATTTTTATTTTTTTATTGTTGTTTTTCACCTTGATTTTCTAATGGTTTTTTTTGTTTTTTTTTTAAATTTTATTATTCAACATTAAATTTGTTAAGTGTTGAGATTCTTAATTGAGCTTAGGTCTAGACCTTAATGGATTGCAAGTTTGAGAGAATAATTTGGATTTAAAAGGTTCCCGGAGTTTGCTTTGTTTTTTTTCTTTTTTAATCTTTTTTTTTTAGTTTTATCATCCAATATTTTTTTTATCATTTCTACAAGATTTTTCAATTGCTTTGAGATTATCACAACTCTTTGTTAAAAAACTTTTTTTGAAATTTTTTTTATCCCATCTTTCAACATTGATTGATCTGATATTGCCTCAGTTTTTTTTTATCTTTACTAAATTATTTTAGATTCTGCTTTTTAAAAAGAATTTTATTTTTTTAATTTAATTAATTTATTTTATTTTGTTATTTAATATTAAATTGGCCGGGCACTATTTAATTACCTTTAAAAGAAAAAAAAAACTTAAGCTGACTTTTAAGGGCTTCTTCATCTTTTTTATTTTTAATGTATATTGAAATGATTAAATTACTCTTAAAATAAAAAATTATTGAGCCAACCTCTAGGGGCTTCTTTGTGTTTTCAACTTGGTTTTTGATTATAATCAAGTTCACATAAGGTTAATTTGATATTTTAATAAATATAAAATATTATTTAGAAAGGAAAAGTGGTTTGCGTGTGCCATTAGATGGGAGACACCCATGTTGTTCAGGCGAAATATGTGAGGTGTCGTCCAATGACAAAACAATGGCTTTCTATGTGGTATTCAAATTGTCTTAGCAACCCCTTCATACTTGGGTGGTGCATATGACAAAAATACATCTAATGTGCCAGTGGTAACCTTTTTTTTACTTCTTCTCTCTCTTTTTTGATTTCAACATCTTACCCTTTAATTTTTCAAAACAACTATTCAATTTATTTTTTTCTTTAAATTTGAACCGTATTCTTTTGATTATTATTTATTTTTTAAATTAATTTATAAAATTAAAATTTTATATTAATTTTATCCTCTTTCAATTATTATCACCTATTATATTTGATCTTATTTTTTTGATTGCTATGTATCTATGAATGTTTACATTCACAAATTCTCTGTGTAAATTAGAAGGATTAACTTCTCCATCAATAACACAACAAGCACCATAAACCCATAACGAGCACTAATCTCTTCATTAATCGTAATCATTTTTCTCCACTTATCATGAGATTATTCTTCATTATTGCTTCAATTACTGTAATTCCATGCACCATAAGGTATCTACAGACCACCTTTTATGCTCTGTAAGGTAAATTAATATAACAAATATCTATAAATATGTTTGATCATCAGTAAACGATTCAAATTCATTTAAGAGCTTCATACTAGTAAAGTCACACACACCGTGCTATCTTCATTCTATTTCTCTTTCTAGTATTATATTTCTCCTCCAATATTTAATGAATTAAGCATCATAAGGCTCCATATTCCAACATGAAATTTGATTTGCAAAAACAAATGAGCCCAGAGATAAAGCTTACATCAATCTTACACACTTTGCCCAATATATAGCTATGGAAATCCAACTCAATCCTAAAATTTACACGATCTTATTAGGATATATTAAAAAATGATGATAGTTAATTATCTAATAAGTATTCTAGTAATAGGAGTTTGGGATCAAGAGGTTTGCTTCTCATGTGGTTTCAAGTTCGAGCTTTATAGTTACTAATATGATGTCTATTGGAGACTTACATGGTCATTTATTTCAAGACTTGTGGGATTAATCGAGGTGCACGCAAGTTGACCTGAATACTATGTTAATAAAAAAACAAAAATGACAATGGTTTTAGCCTTCTCCACCATTCCCAAACTTGGCTCTTCCTCTTCATCCTTTTTTTCTCGAGCTCTGCTAAATTTGCTCTCTCTTAACCACTTATAATCCCACGTTTGATATTTTTCTTTTTCTTTTTCTTTTTTGTATTGGTTAAATTTTGAATTGAAATTAGCCTGCTTTTTCTTTTTATTTTGATTTTTAATTTTACTCCATCAGTGTGCGTATGTTTGGCGTAAAATGGAACTATGCAGAAAAGGGGGTGGGTGGTAAAAGATGACTTAAAACCCACTACAATTGATGTTGTAATTGTTCTTTAATTGTTTTTAGCTCACAATTTTGGTCTCTTCAACTTGAAAGAAAGAAACCTTCTTACCTAACTGACTGCTGTGCTTTTCCTACTAGGTTGTGGTCTTTGGATGCAGTGGTGGCTGTGTCAAACCGCTTAGAGGTTACAAGCTTAGTCAACCTGGTTTCATCCATGGAAGAAGGAGGATTGATGGTTTTGAGATTCATCTGGATTTGATTGGGGAACCAGCAAAGAGAATTCTCAATGCTGTCGAGACCTTGACGAAGTCCTTCAGCTCCCTTTCAGCACCGAATCTCCTGCTGGCACCACCTTTTAATGTTGATGATCTTGCACTTTTGGTAGTGAGTTTGAACTGTATTTGCTGAAATTTTGAATTTGTTTTTTGTTAAAATTGAGTTCGGTTTGTACTTTTTGAATTGTTTTGATGTGCTGATGTTAAAAATGATTTTTAGAAAATAAAAAACATCATTGGCATGTATTTCAGCACGAAAAGCTATTTGAAAAGCAACCGCTACCACACTAACAAACACACTCTAAATGCAGTGATATATGATGACTTCTTCTGTGTATTTATAATTGAACAAATCAAGGAAGCTGCAGCAAAAGTGAAGGTGTGAATTAGCTTATCCATCAATATAACACCTTTTCCGTTTGCTTTTGGATAAAAGGCAATATTTGGTTACAAAATGAAATTTGACTTCAAAAGGGAGAAAGATAATATCATTTTCTTAGAAACTACAGTAATTGCTTCTAGAAACATTGCCTCCAGTTTCCTGGAAAATGCATGCTTAGGTGAAATTTCAAACTTTGGACATACATCTAGTCGATGGCAATGTATCCTCGAAGTGATATAAAATTATTATTGTAATGTCATTTAATCATGCTGAAACCTCACCTACTTAAGCTTTTTTTTAGTAATATTCTTGGTTTCTATTAAAAATAAATCCATCTGCCGTAAAATTACTAACAAATTCCCTATAATTGGCATGGATAGCTTAATTGTAATTAAATGCTCAATTTTCTTCCACAAGCTTAACGGGCTGCGAATATGCAAGCTCAAGTGAATATACAGACACTTTCGACAGATTTCCAGTAGATGACAAAGGAGGATATGGGGAGATTCCTGTTTCGTTATAATTTCCTTCCTCACTTGACTGAAAATCAACTCCCGAGGATCTCTCTGAAAAGGAGAGATGCAGTCACACCAGATGAAAGCACAGTTCTTGATTATGCCATACCATAATATTTTGGTCCATAGATTAATATTAGGGAATTTGGGTTTTATTTTAACATTTTGCTGGAATATATATGCTGGTTTCATAGCAGGTTAGTTGCACCAGACCGATCCAAGGCTCGATTCATATGTCAAACTAGACAGTGAAGTCGGGTTCTTATAACAGTGATTTTGGAAATCTTTCTATCAAGCAATCATAATAGTGAATCTCCTTGCGAGGGGACACCCTCAAAATGGTAGTTTAGCCATACAATTTTAACTGGAAGCGATGAGCACTGCTGCAAAGTGATATGAAAACCACACCTTATGCAATATCAGTAGCAATAATTAACACGACAATTGCTTCTTTTGAGCTCGATTATGCCGCTAAGTATTAATCATTGATGCATCAGAATCTACACTAAAGAATCACAGATTTGTGCTCCATATTGAAACAAAATGTTGCTGCAAAACCACTCCCCCTCTGCTCTGCGTAGATAAAGAATGCCTAGCCATGCCGTCCGTCTCTTTGTAATAGATCGCTCCGTAAGATATCTACGTCATGCAGATTTTTCATCGAGTTTGGAGACATAACATTGTATAATCATTGGTCACAGCTCACAATCAATCAAAGTGCTAAAGTGCCGCCCTTATTCTTATCAGATAATCAGAGCTCTATGAAAATAAAACAGGCCCACAATTCGGTGAATATGGCTAGGTACTCCAAATAATGTTTTTTTTAAAAAAACCAAATTCAAGATGTTAAAATTATATTTTTTTAAAAAAAATTATATTGACATCAATAAATTAAAATAATCTAAAAATATAAAAAAATTAATTAAAAAAAAATTAAATTCTTGTGAAACATCGTTTGGCAGCGTTTCCAAACAACACCTGTTTAGGAAACATAAAAACAAACTCAAGGCACAGTAAAGTATTCTCCTTTACGAAATGATGCACAACTTTCATGTAACCGATCCACCTATGGTATGCAATCGCTTCTCTCAGTTTCTTTCTTCTACATCTTCACATAGCAAGACAAGAATTGAAGACCTGCGTAATTACTCGATTAATACTAGAAAAGTAACCTGCGCTACTCTATTTTACAACCTTAAACCACTTGAAAACTGGGAAGCAAGCATGGTTTTCTAGGCTAATGAATTATTACATAATTTGTCATCATGCTCGGCGGTCCAATTACTTGATACAAAAATTATAATTGACATTCCATTTCAATCCTAGCCACTTAATACTGTTATGTTATCTACAGAGCTCTAATTAAATTCCATAACTTTTTTTTTCCTTGATCTCAATTTTTAGTTTTTTTTTAAAAAAAAAGATTTCCTGACCTATTTAGAGGTGTTATAAACCTCTAGTGAGACAAACTTTATTAGTTTTATTTTTAGATAAAAATTTGAAGTTACAAGTAATCTTTAAAACAATTAAAAATCCGAAAGCATAAAAAAAACTAAAACAAAAATCTAAATTAAACAATAAATTAAAAAAACCTAGAAAAAATAACAAAATTAGCTTTCTTCTATACCTGGTCAATTCAACTGAAGATTTGGAAAGATGACAAGTTTAAGGTTTCCCTTTCATATTGAAAATATGTAACTATCGAAGGGGTGTAGAGCCTTTTCAAATAGAAAGGATGCACTGTTTCTTCTGTGGTTAATTCTCTTACTCAGGCGGTGCATAGCACAACATACGGATTTTTACTCCACTTCTTGGAACGTAGAAAGTGGAAGTACTAGAAAGTAAGAGTGGAGTAAATTTACTTAAAAACAAAGCGCAGACAAGCTGTTCTTGGGACCACAGCAGACAAGCTGCACATTCAAGCTGTTCTTCCTCGCCAGATGATTTTTGGAAGTGACTTCGAACTGATGCATGCAAACCTGTTCGTACCATGACATTGTGTTTACCACAAGGAGCTTCTAAAATCCAGATGTGTTCTCGCGGTCTCTATTCCTCAAGGGACTTGCCGGCTATTGGGACCGTTTGGATATGCCAAAGACAGAAATAGGGTCCACAGCCAAAAAGAATGCTGAAAAACACAGCGGCATGTCATCCGGTATTGCTATTAGGTTTGTTTGAGAACTAGATAGGTGGCCCGGTTAAAAAATTTTAATATAAAAAATATTATTCAAGCAACGTCAATGTTTTCAAATAAATATGAGAAATATAAGATTTAGATAATTAATTGGATTAATAAACTCAATTAATTCAATAATATAATTTTTAAAAAAATTAATAAAACAATAAAAAAACACAATAATTAACTATAAAAAATAAGTCAATAATAATATTATATTTGAGAAGAACAATAAAGAACTTATAAACTCACTGTCTGTCTCTTCACCATAGACACCACCCTGCAACTAAAACAAACTTACCAAAACAATTTTAATACCATTATACAAGGCTACACAATAACACTAAAAAAAAATGCACGGGACATCAAAACCTAGAACTATCAAATACAATATTATAAAGTAATTATTTTATGTTCATATTTAATCAAATAATTTAATTTAATTCAAAAACAATTTTTTTTTTGATAAAACTAAATTTAACAAAGAATAATAAAAAAACAAAACCCAAGATAACTCAAGTCATTTTTAAAATCAATAAATAATCCTATAGAATGTAAATAAAAAAAATAAAACTCAATTTCTAATTAAATAAATATTAAAAGGATGAAACTTAAAGAGATTTTGCTTTTAAATATAATTTAATTATTTCTGTTTTTTAAAAAGCAAAAATACAAAAAATAAAATAAATAACTCTTGGATGCTAGTTTTAAAAATCTGTCTTTAAAAATAATTTAGTTATTTCAAATACCAATTCTCTGATTAACATAATAATGATAAATAAATACTAAAGAAAAAACCATATCATCTCCAATAAGAAGTTAGTTGATTTTACTTGAGAACAGCAAAATAATCATATTACATCCTCGAGAAGTTGAGGAAATGTCATCATGACTAGCATGCAAATGAAATGTCATCTCATCAAATGTGAATACCTCGAGAAGTCGAGGAAACCGAAGGAGATTTCAACCCCTGCGCCTCTGAAAGGGGCAAACTCAGAAACGTTCAACCCTAAACACTTTCATTTGGCCATTCTTGTTGAAAGAAGTTGCAGGTTTTATTTACTTGCTGATGGATTTCATTGAAGGAATTCCTGCTCGTACTGCTCCCCTTTCCTCTATGCATAACCAACAGTTACGAAGGCATATCGTGCTTTAATACTTCTACTCAGCTAACACCAACCAACAAGTTCATTGTCCCTCTTCTTTTCATGGGACTCTCAATTAGACAGGACTGGACGATTTCAAATAAGCAAGCAACAGCCTTAAAGCTGTTCCAAGATTTAGACAGTTTCTACCAGCACTTGCTTCTCTTGAGGAGTAGCTTCTAACCACCAATTAATAGACAAACGCTCAATGAAGCCTCAGGAACTCCACAAGTCAAACAATCCAAAAGTTTATTAACAAAGCTGGGGCATGATCATCAATACAGGACACATAAGTAGCAGAGTCAACTCACAGACAATTCCATCACTAATAAATAAGGCAACTAGGAAATAACCTAGCAGGGTCAAGATAACTAAGACCTACAACTCTTGACAGGATATTCACTTCATGTCGACACATTCTACCAACAAGCATCAAACAAACTTCACCTCAGTTTCCTGCAAACAGAAGCATTAAGGCGTTTTGGTCTCCCAAAGCCCAGCTGAGCCTTCTGCAGTTGGTTTAGACACAGGTACCTCACCCTTAGATGGCAACTGCATGGACACAGAAAAGCTGTGTGAGGACAGTACATTTTGACAAACAGCAGATTTTGGAAGAAAGATAGATCCAGCAAATAGGTATAACCAAACTATATTTTCTGTATGAATTGCCAATATAATATTGTATGGCGAGGATAGCTTCTCATCCACATTCTTCTTCTTTAGTTTTTTAATCTACCTTCTGAGCTTCCACATTTTTTTCTGCCATGAAATGGTACTGCAGACACTGGTCAGTATTATACACTTCGTATGCAACCTAAGGCAGTTTATGTTACTGATTGAAGATGAAAGCAATTCTGTTTCACAACCCAAAACACAGCAACATAGAGAAACTAAAGACTGAAGATGAAGTATATAAACAGTGCTATACTCGTCATAGCAGTCTGTTTCAAAAAGACATGTAGGAGAAGAATAGCTTATAAAAAGACTTACGTTCATGAACTCTGGTATGTTCCAATAATATACCAAAACCACATTCAGACCATAAAACTAAAATTCTTACAGAAGCAGCAAAATCAAGACATTCCTATAACTTAAAAAAGAAAAGTGGCATTGGGACAAAATAAATAAACAGAGTGGAATCAGTCTGTTGTATGTTCATTGATTACAAAAGTACAATGAACCTATTGATGAATAAACTGCATCAATATAAATTCTATATTTTAATGGTCAATAGTTATTAGGAGCACTCTTCAAATATATGCCCCTGGTCAAACTATTAACGAATTTTCAGCCAAGCAAGTTAAGGTGCCCCCAAAATCATAACACTACAAGACTACCACTGGATGTCCCAATTTAAGGCACAACACAAATCATAATATACCTTGCATTGAAGACTTGTAATTGTTGACTTCAGTAAAGCATCCCCAACAATCAACCTCAACTTCTTGACAAAATCCTCCCTGCTTACCTTCTTTGCCTGATAAAATAAACAAAAGGGTGATCAAATATATCATGAGAAACATTTGAATTAGAATGAAAGATAATAAAAGATCTTGCGATTTTACAAACCCTGAACAGTTCATAGTTGTTAGTTATGAGTTCCATGTCTTTGCTAGGAACTTTATTTGAAATTGCTGCAAACAACATAGGAAAAGGCATCCATGGAGATTTCGGAGCTCTGGTACTGCTTGAACTCAGACTTGGTGATTTTCCAAGAGATCTCCGAGAACCCGAAACTGGTTGAATTTTGCTTCCCTTGAAGATAACAAATGCTAACAGTTTAGTAGCTCAGGCACAGTTACGAACATCAGAAGCTAAAAGCTCCAAACGAAACTAGTCAACAATACCAACTAGGCAATCTTGTCAAATGAGACATAATGACTTCCAGGCAACCATAACCATATGCACTAGGCACATGCCAGTGAAAGGAGCTGTTCAATTGTCTTTTAATGTTTACACAATCCATCTATTATTCTAGCTTGTACAGTTCAAAAGCAAGCTTGGCAACAGATGCTGTTTGTTTCAAAACTTTTCATTGTGTGGGCAGCTCTATCTTAGACAGAATAAGACTCGTGAGTAATAAATCCAACAATTCAACTTTCATTTCATATTTTGTGCTTTCTTAAAGCACGAGTTGTCTTCAGTCTAAAAGGGACCATACTATGCAGGCAAATGAAGAAGCATGCATCTCCCCAAACAGTACAAGCAAAACCAACATTAATTTTTTTACCCGCTATATATTGCATAACAAACAACACACATAGCACAAGTAAAACCAACATTAGATTTTTCACCTGCTATATATTCCATAACAAACAACACAAACAGCACAGGCAAAACCAAACTTAAATTTTACATCCTGCTATATATTGCATAACAAATAATGGATAACAATCCTGACAAATATACAGAGAGAAAAATAGTTGCCATACCATATCAGCAGTTGGGGACTCATTAAGATCAACTGCAGAGGACTCAACTGGTAAGTTCAAATCAACTGCAGAGGACTCGACTGGTAAACGTCCCTGACATCCATGAGAAGTGGTCACCCCTGAAACGGTATGCTTACTCTCACTACCAACCAGAAACCCTGCAGAAAGAAAACAAAATACTACAGCAAAGTACAAAAGAAGTTCCTAAAAGAAAATTAGAGGTACTCATACAGCATCTGCAGAAGACACCGCTGACAAAGTCATTGAATCAATGGTTGAGGTGCTGATTGATCTCTTGAATGTAATAGAACACAACCAAAAGGAGATTTCCCCATCATGGATGAAACTTTTATCTTAAACTACCATCCTTATAAATTTCAGCATCCAAGGAGGTTGGACTTTTGAAATGATACCTGTGCCCAACCATCAGAATTCATTGGCCATGCTCCATCCAACAAATCACTAATGATCGAGGAGCACAAATCCAACACGAGCAAAGATTTCATTCCAATCCTAAAAGACAAATAGATACATACATACACATATATATATATATATACACATATATATATATATATATGTATGTATGTATTAATATGTATGTATATATTTATATGTCATACATGCATTTGTGTGCATGTTTAAATAACTCATGCCAAAACTAACACCTCTAGAAGAAGTAACATATCACCTTCAGTGGTGGAAGAAATCTTGAAACTAACAACGAACTCCGGATAAATGTGGGTGTTCATATTCATATTCCAGACTATATACTCTCTTGGACTTTCAAGATCATCCACTCCACTATCAAAATTTTCACTACTAGGATGGAACTGCCGACTCCCAGACTGAAGAAGCTCCATGTTTCCCATTATTACACGACAAAATACCAGGTGTCGTTCTCCATTTTCGTCAACATCACAATACTTGACACTGTAAACAAACCAAAAGTTGAATCCTCCACAACAGCACAGTATTTAAAGGAAAAAGAAAAAAGAAGAAAAACAAAGTTAAAACCAGTTATATAAGAAAACTATCACAGAAAACGCATCATATGCATTTCTTAAGGCAGGCGACCCGTGGCACAGGCAGCAAAACATGGAAAGCTTTTTTCAGTAATTCTTAATACAAAAGGTTGAAAGAAAATTTTCAACGTTAACAAATCACATTGATCCAGATTAAATTGTTCAAAGACTTGAACTCTTCATTTGAGGATTTTTTAACAGGACACAAACACAAACCAGGAAATCTCACACTAATATAATAGATGGTAGATATGTGAAAAAAAGAGCTGAAATAGCAGCCACCATGACAGTGATATGCAGCCACCATGACAGTGATATGAATAGCAAACAGATTCTTTCTGTGAAATAAATGAAGTTTTTTTAAAATAAATAAATAAATCAGGCAGATCTTCATGACAAGCCTCAAAAGTAAGCCTCAAAAGTGTAGCTTTATCAGTCAATTGCTCATGTTACCAAATTCAACAGTGAGAATTGATAGGCAGCTCCTGAGAACAGCCCTATAAGTAATTTTGCTAAATCTAACAAGACAACCAAATTGAAAATAATAGGATTACACACAACTTCATAGTATTATTAGACAAGCATGGCATAGAAAGATCAGCAATCTCCAAATTAACTTTTCGAAACCATAATGACAAGAAAAGGGGATTCTTCTTTAAAGACGAGGATGACAATTTTCTAGCCAGTCTAGCGCTACTGTCTTAAGAGTAAAATGAACATTTTACCTTGAGAAAAACATGATATACTGGGGTTATTGCTAGACTATGACTGACAATTTCCACTTTAGACAAAACAGGAAAAACATCCAACCTGGTGTGACAACAGTTTGCTGCAGAGAGATGAACACCAATGCCGTGTTTGGAATTTGTTGTGCATGGACCACAATGTCCAAGTCCATACGACATGATTGTGGAGAGTGCTCCTTTGGAAGAAGCAAGCCAGGCATATCGAACATTTGCATCTCCACGATATTTCTCTGTTAGTGCAATCTGCTTCTGGAAAAGCTCAAATCGAGCTTGCATCAAAGTACTAGAGCAGCGATAAATATCTACAATGTCTGCACCGCCAAAAGGTTTCATAACTGTAACAAACAACTTCTTTACAGTATCAGAATCCAACATTTGCTTAAAAGACTCGGTAACTAAATTTGCTTCAATCTGTTGATTTTCCTCGATATCTTCATCAATTTTTTCACCAGGTTTCCTGTTGCAACTATCCACTTCTACATGATAGTGGTCACTCATAGGCTTTTGACCAATTTGGATATGCTTGACAAGAGCATTTGACTCTCCACTATACTCCTTTAATTTTGATTGATTCCCTCCATTTATATCAATTTCAAGCTGCACCTTGATCTCATGGGGCCCAAGAGGCTCCCTGAAAATGGGCCCTTGATCTTTCACACAATCATGCTGGCAGCAAAGATATGGTTCATCTTCATCAGCATAGCTTTCTGGAAAGAAGCAGCCACCTGCTTCATCAATCCAGGCAATTGGTTGCTGAATACCTGTCTTCATGTCCAAACGCAACATGTGCAAGAAGTCAATCACATAGCAGCGCCCCTCCAACTCAACCTCAACAAATGCCTTCTTCCCTTGAAGATTCTTCCTAACCAAAGCAACAAGATCCTTTGGGAAATCAATCCATTCCCCATTCTGATAACACATCAGACGCTGTGGCATCCCAGTCCTCATAAAATTTGAATAGGACCGGAGTAGAGATCGTCTAGAATGATGCCCACAGCTCACAGGCTTGCTTTGGCTTCCATCCAATTTCCTGCGCTTCCCTCGCTTATGACTTGAAATCAGAGTGAGCCACTCAGGCAACACCATGCGGGACGCTCGCTTTCTCTTAACTCCAGGCATAACTCTACGACTACTATCCAACACCTTGGTGATCCTAGCTTCCATTTCTACCAACTAGATTAATCCTTATCAAGAAGTTTAAATCTAAAAGTTCAAAACTAAAAAGAAGTAACAAATCTAGCCTCTAACCATTTTCAAAGACACGGTGCCACTGAAGATGACTGGCAAATCCTGGATAACAAACACTTGTCAGGAAATTTGATCACATATAAAATGAATGCATATGGCATCAAAATATACACAAAAGGCTACAGATCAACAAATATATTCAAGCAAAAGGATGCAATCAACCCTATGTGATACATATATCAGAAAATTTAATATGTTTTTTTATAAGCTTGTGGCAAATCATTGTGGTCCTCTTTACCTGAAATTTATATAATGTTGGTTCTAGAAAACGAAATACAGACTCAAAGTACCTCAAAATCATAGTCTAACTACATGGACAACCATAGCGATTGATGATATGAAGAGGAAAGCAGGGTAGGTTATCTGCCTTCAAAGGTCCAGTTAGCTTTCAGGAGCAATGATCAATTTATAAATATGAGAATGGTCTTCATTCAAGCAACATATGCCTACAAAATACCCCCCCTGCAGTCTCCAAACCAAAAACAATTTTCATTTGAAGAATAACCACAGTGAAGTTGAAATGACCACCCATGATATGTATACATTAGTCATTTGACAAGCGCTCCGCTACAGGACGTATATTTTATTCTAGCAAAAAAAATTAGAATTTTTGAAGATATTATTCTTATTCATCTATAAATTTTTTTTCATGTTTTATATGGATGAAATTTATTTTTAAAAATAAAAAATATTTATCTGACATGTGCAACCTTGCATAATTTTTTTCCCCTTTTATTTTGTTCAATCAATTTCACGTGTCTATTTTTATAATTATATGATTGAATAAAAAATTATTTTAATAAACAAATTCAGTAAACACTATTGGGTAAAAATTCCATGTTATATGATTAAATATCTTGATCAACATTCATCTCTTGATTTTTTTCAATTTTATTTTTAGTTATCGTTAATGATTTTTTTTTTCAATTTAACCTAAATGGTTCTCAATTTTTTTAATTAAACGCTTGCATAACCTTTTTTATTTACACTTGGAATTTCTTATGTTAAAAAACACGTCAGAAAAGCCTCAATACAAAATAATTTAATAAAAGCCTCTATTCAAAAAAGACTAAATAATCAAAATAAAATATCATAGAGGATTGAATTGATTGAAACATAATTAAAAAAATATTAAAAAAAAAAGAGAATTTAAAAAATATATCAACCAAAATTAGAATAAAAAAATAAAATAAGGTAATGACGGTCTAAGTGTCGCAAACAATTTAAAAGAAATACGAAAAACAAATGACTTGAGTTATAGCCCCAATTGGGTTTAATAAGTTGGTTTTATTTTAATTAGACGATAAAAAAATTGACAACAATTGTAAATGAACAATTTTTAAAAAAACAATCACGATAACTTGGAAAAAAACCTTTGGAAACGCAAAATTAGATAAAAAGGAGAGAATATATCGGCTTGAGTTAACCTAAGGAAGCATGATAAACATGTAAGTTGGATACTAAAAGACGATCCAGCTTGGGTTAACTGGCAAAACTCGTAGTTCAAGTCATTAGATCAAGATAACTCGAAAGAAAAGAAACTGAATTAAATCCCAAAGCCAATCTTTTTTTAAAAAAAACCTAATATCAAACAATGAAATCATAAAATAAAATAAGCCAAAAAGAGGATGTTGGTCAAAGTTAAATTTTCAAACTTGTGACCCAGTCATTAGACAAGAAGCACCATACATGGAAAAACCACGAAACCCAATGCCCAACAAATCAAGCAGAAGGATGAGATCGGGTGTAAATCAATTAAATAAAAGAATATAAAATAAAAAATGGTAATTGAAAGAACAAGGGTGAAAATTGAAATAAAAAAATAAATTAGAGGTTAAATTGAAAAGAAAAACAACTACAAAAGAAAAAAAAATCAAAAGAATAAATCGGAAAAAATAAAACACCATAAAATTGGATTGAAAGATAAAATTGAAAACCAATAAAACTATTACAAAAAGGCCAAAGAAAAAAATTAAAATCAAAAGAATAAAGAACAAATTAAAAAAAAATAATACATGACAAATTGAAATTGAAGGATTAAATTAAAAACAAACAATTTTTTTTATAAAAAGGACAGGAAAAAAATTAGAAATAAAAAAAAGATTTAAATTGAAATATAAAAAATAGAGAGACCAAGCTGTATTTTTTAGGGAAGGAGAGAAAAAAAAAGGGCTTACCGGCGACGAACCACCCAACCGCCGCCGACACATGCCACAACACGGCAAACAAGCATGTTTGTCCATCAGGAGGCACATGCCACAACACGGCAAACAAGCATGTTTGTCCATCAAGAGGCACCTGTCGCACGTGAGCAGCTTTTTGAATTTTAAATTAATTAATCATGTTCGAAGGACCAAATCACCGTTGATGGCTATGGAATTAACAAACAAAAAAAAAACCAAAATGAAAAGGCCAAAAGAGCCTTGGACCCATTTTAATTTTTTTGGTTCTAAGAGCAAATATGTATTTTCATTGTATTTTAAAAAATAAAAAGACTTAAACACCCTTGCCTAAAAGCTTAAAAAAACTTAATCAAAAGGGTAGTGAATTCATTTCATTATTCCTAAAAAAATTGAAAAGTCATATATACCCCTGGTCAAATCATTAATGACTAATGGGTCATGTGAAAAGACCAAAATATCCCCAACTTATAGGCCTCTTATTTTTTCTTGGAAGGGCACAAAAGTCATTCCACATGAATAGTAAACTTAGAACGTGCATAGTATCTTCTACTGTATTTCTTCTACACCTTTTAGTGTTTTTGTT